>CAOLHI010002426.1:0-257573 GCA_948474755.1 Ctenosaura bakeri | reverse complement strand
CAGAATCATAGAATCCTAGAGCTGGAAAAGACCCTGAGGGCCCTCCAGTCCAACCCCCTTCTGCCCTACAGGAGGACACAGTCAAAGCACTCCCAAAGGATGCCAGCTTCTGTTTGAACACCTCTCCAAAAGTTGATCCGCCACACTCCTCACACACCATCAGGAAGTTCTTCCTAATATTGGTGGAGTCTCTTTTCATGTTGTGTGAATCCATTGCTCTGTAGTGTCCTAGTCTCTGAACCAGCAGAAAACAGTCTTGCTCCAACCTCCATATGACATCCCTTCAAATATTTAACCACAGCTACCATGTCACTTCTTAACCTTCTCTTCCCAGGCTAAATGTATCCCGCTCCTTAAGTTATTCCTCGTAGGTCTTCATGGTTTCCAGGCCTTCTACCATTTTGGTCACCCTCCTCTGAACAAGTTCAAGCTTGTCAATGTCCTTCCTGAACTGTGGTGCTGAGAACTGGACATGTTATTTCAGGTGGGGTGTGACCAAAGCAGAAGAGAGTTGTATCATCACTTCCTTTTATGTAGACACTATACTTATAGAATCATAGAACATTTCCACATGACACTCTTATAGCGCGATGATTCCACTTTCAACCTCCTATGGAATCCTGGGGTTTGCAGTTTAGGCAGGGGCCTTCAAGGCCATCCTCAAAGGCCATCCTCAAAAGCCCCTCCATCAACTGCAAACTCCAGGATTCCATAGGAGGTTGAAAGTGGAATAATCACGCTATAAGTGTGTCATGCAGCAATGTTCATAGAATCCTAGGCCCTTTTCGCATGCTTTTTTTTTTTTGCAAGTGCCCCTTGAACGTTGTGTGAGTGGGAGCGGCGCTCTGTATGATGCACTCCCACTTGCGCGATGCTCACGAGGCTAAAGCGGGGCATGTGAGCATTTTCTTATTTTCAGATGTAAGCCGAAAATACTGTGTGCTCGCGCAGTGCTCACAGCGCCCTCGTGCATTTACCTGCGTGTGGTGCTTCGGTGAGCCGGGGCGGTCCGCTTCCTTCCCCCAGCGCAGCCTACAGCTCCCAGCCTGCGCTGTGGAAGGAAGGGGCGGGGCGCGAGTGAGACGGTCGCGCTACCAGGAAGCCGATGTGGGAGGCAGAAGGGCTGTTGTGAGTGGCTCGTGCGAGCGGCTGCTCCCCACAGCTGCGACGAAGGTAAGATGCGAAAAGGGTCCTAGAGTTGGAAGAGACCCCAGGGACCATCCAGTCCAACCCCCTTCTGCCAGGCAGGAACCCACATCAAAGAGCTCCCAATAGATGGCCATCCAGCCTCTGCTTAAAAACCTCCAAAGAAGGAGGAGACTCCACCATACTCCATGGAGGCAGCAGCAGATTCCATTGCCAGACAGCAGTTCTTCCTGAGGTTCAGGTGGAATTTCTTTTCCTGCAGCTTGAATCCATTGCTCCTTGTCCTAGTCTCTGGAGCAGCAGAGAACAAGCCCGCTCCCTCCTCAACATGACATCCCTTCAAATATTTCAACATGGCCATCATGTCCCCTCTTAACCTTCTCTTCTGCAGACTAAACATCTCCAGCTCCCTAAGCCACTCCTCATAGGGCTTCATGGCTTCGAGACCCTTCACCATTTTGGTCACCCTCCTCTAGATGGCCTGTCTGGATGACCTACTCCTATTGATGCAGCCCACAATTGCATTGGCTTTTTAAGCTGCTTCATCACACTGCTGACTCATGTTTGGCTTGTGGTCTATCAAGACTCCCAGATCCATTTCACAGGTACTGTGGCCAAGCCAGGTGTCACCCATCTTGTATTTGTGCATTTCATTTTTTTTCTGCCCAAGTATAGGAACTTGCATGTCTCTCTGTTGAAATTCATTTTGTTAGTTTTGGCCAGCTCTCTAATCCGTAGTTTTGCCTTTTTCTCTTATTTATTTATGCCTTTGGACATGTTTTTATCTGCTTCTGTTTTCATTTTGGTAAACTGCCTTCAACCCCCGAGTTGGGGAAAAGTAAGTGATGATCATGTCGCGTGGCAGGGGTTGGACACAATGGCCCTTGTGGTCTATTCCAACTCTGAGATTTGATAACAATGATGATGATGATGGTAATATGGAGGAAGAAGGAGAAGATGATGTTGTTGCACCTGCCCTTTGGGAAAACTCTCAGGAGAGGCTTCTGTCCTGATGGTAAAAGAGTCGGCTTGAGCTTCTTTGTTGAGACAGAGGCGTCCTTAGAAGTGGCACTCTGTGTGTGTGTCGGTGGGAGCTGAAATACTGATGTCAGTGGCCCATTGTGGCTGCGTGGCTCCTTGTGGTTGTGTCTCCCCCTCCTTCCCCTGGCAACCAGCTACCGTGAGGGTGTGGAGCGGAAGAGGCCAAATGTGCTTGTGCCTAATCTCTGCGGGGCGGTGGTATGGAAGTGGCGGGCATTTTCCAAAATCCCTGATTAATAGAGAGTTACATTGATAATGCTGCTGCCCATCTCATCTCAGAGTGAATTACAGCTGGTGGCCTTATTAATCACTAAAGCTTTGTGATCCATATGGGCGGATAAGCCCAGCCGTGGGCCCTGCTGTTCTCCCTTCCTCTGGGCCAAGGAAAGCTTGCTGGGACCTGACGTGTCTTTTTGTGGGTATGTTTCTGTGCATGACTTGGCATGCAGTTTTTTTGTGAATCACAGAACCAGTAGTCTGGAAATGCAAGGGTGAACTAAACTTTTGGGGATCAACCTTTCTTGGTTTAGGCCTCATTTATACACATGGCTTTGGGAGTCATAAAATCCACGG
Source organism: Ctenosaura bakeri (assembly GCA_948474755.1). Taxonomy (NCBI): domain Eukaryota; kingdom Metazoa; phylum Chordata; class Lepidosauria; order Squamata; family Iguanidae; genus Ctenosaura; species Ctenosaura bakeri. Next base: position 254,813 of record CAOLHI010002426.1, on the reverse strand, counting down.
CTCAAACAGTTGGAAGGTCCTCGAGAGCCATCTGGTCCAACTCCACTCTGCCACTCAGGAATACAAAACTGCAGCTCTCCCAAAGAAGTGTCAACCTCTGATTAAAGACCTCTGGAGAAAGAGAGTCTGAGGCAGTCTGTCCCACTGCTGAACGAGTCTTGCGGCCAAGAGGTTCTTCCTAATGTTTAGGTGGAACCTCTTTTCTTGAAGTCTGAAGAGAAGAAGCTGCACTGTGGTATCTCTAGGACAGCAGGGGGAATGCTTGCTCCATCCTTTTATGATATTCCTTCAGATATTTGCTGTGTCATATCACCCTTCCATCTTCTATTCTCCAAGGTTTAAAAATACCTCGCTCCCCAAGCTGCTCCTCATAGGGTTTGGCTTGTCACCCCTATTCAAATGACTGGATAGATTGGAAGCTGGGCCAAGGCGAACAAAATGAAATTCAACATAGAGAAATGTAAGGTCCTACACTTAGGTAGAAAGAATGGAATACAGACATATAGGATGGGGGACGCGTGGCTGGATAGCAGTACGTGTGAAAGGGATCTAGGAGTCTTCATAGACCACAAGCTGAACATGAGTCAGCAGTGAGATGCGGCAGCCAAGAAAGCCAATGCAATTCTCGGCTGCATCCATAGGAGTCTGGTGTCTAGATCGAGGGAGGTACTGGTACCACTCTACTCTGCTTTGGTTAGACCCCATCTTGAATCCTGTGTCCAGTTCTGGGCACCCCAGTTCAAGAAGGATATTGACAAGCTGGAGCAAGTCCAGAGGAGGGCGGCCAAATGGTGAGAGGCCTGGAAGCCATGAAGCCCTATGAGGACTGATCTAGAGAGCTGGGATCGTTTATGTATCCAGAACAGAGTTGAAGAGGGAACATGATAGTCCTATGTTTAAATCTTTGAGGAGATTGCCACGTCTAGATGGAAGGAGAGGCCTTGTTTTCTGCTGTCCAGAGACCAGGACAAGGAGCAATGGATTCAGCTCCCAGGGAAGGAGATTCCACCTGAACCTCAGGGAAGAATTCCTGACAGTGGCTGTCCGGCAGTGGAATCTGGAGCTTCCTCGGAGTGTAGTGGAGTCTCCTTCCTTGGAGGTTTTTAAGCAGAGGCTGGATGGCCATCAGTCGGGAGTGCTTTGAGGGTGTTCCTGCATGGCAGGGGTTGCTGGATCTTGCATTCCCCTGGGTCTCTTCCAACTCTACATTTTATGGTTTCATGATCACATTCCAGCTTGACAGTCGTCACTTTGCATCAGCCCCTTTCTTGCATCCCAGTTGCAACACCAGCAAGAACCCTGGAATTCGGGGCTCAGCTCAGCTCCCAGTGTGGACAGTTGCTGCTATGTTTGGTGCACTGTTGTTGCTAACAAACGTGATGCTAATTAATGTTGTGAGACTGCCTAATTCTGTTTCCCACTGATGTGCATCCACTTAACAAAGTATTCCCTTACTGAATTCTGGCCGTTGTATTACCTACAGGCTTCTGTTGCTCTGTAATCTGGAGTAGAAGCATTGGTGCAATGGACCTACTTATTGTATTATCACACAATGTGGAATAATGCGCAATTCTCACAATCCTATTTACTCAAATGGCACACTTATGCAACTGTGGACTGAATACGGAGGTTACACCATGTCCAAAAAAGGTACCAATGCAAGAGGAAGGGGATTTACATGTGTGTAAAACACCTACAGGATTCCATGCTCAATCCCCTCTCACCTCTCCCAGGCATATTAGAGATTGGGGTGGGGGAAGCTGGAATTCCTGCATTGTGGGTGACAGAATGGTGGTTGTTCATTCTCAGACTAATGATTTCTAGTTAATGTTTATGCACATGTTCCAAAGGAGGGACGCTGGAGGAACGACAGATTGCAAAGAGCGTCCTCTCTGAGGCTTGGAAAATTCTGCCTGAAATTCCTTGCAGTTTCCTCCAATAACTCTCTCCGGCAAGAGTGGCAAATTATTGTCATTGGGCCGTCTTCCTCTGTAATGTGTCATTTCCCATCATGGAGGATACAGGGCCTTAATTTATTTGCTGGTATCGTGATGTCAAATAAGAGTGTTTAAAGAACCGTTGTGGTGCAGAAGGCAGCGCCCTGCATGGCAGACAAAGGGCTCTCGGTCATCCCATTGTTCCCACCTTGGCTCTCTTGTCAGCACGGGGAAAAGAAACAAAGGGGGGAAAAGGCTAAGCGATATCTTTGATTGCAGAAAGTACTCCAATGGGTGAAATCCTAGGCAAGCTTTCAAGCTATGCAGCATTCTTTGCTGGGCTTTGCAGGAAACTGTGCAAAAAAAAGGTACTCCATTAATTAATTAATTAATTTCCTTCCTTCCTTCCTTCCTTCCTTCCTTCCTTCCTTCCTTCCTTCCTTCCTTCCTTCCATCCATCCTTCCTTTGGATTTTTATCCTGCCTTTCTCCCAGTATGGGATCTAAAGCAGTTTACTGTGCAAGTTAAAACAAAATATATAGTACAAAAGTTTTAAAAGGTGTTACACAGTCAATCCAATTAAAACATTAATTTATAACAGTTAAAAACACACTAGAACCTCTCATACACACACATATCTGTAAAGAGCATACCCATTGGCCATCCTTCTGCCCCAGCCAGTTGAAAGCTGAAGGACGATAATGTAAAAATGTAATAAGTTACATGACACTGGACCATCATAGATTAATGAAGATTGGTGAAGGTTGTTTTTTATTTCTTGTTCTATATCCACACCTATATTTATTTGATACAAGTATATTTATCCAGCTTTGCCTGGGATTTTTTTTCTCATAGGTAACACTTGTTAGAAACCTTAAGAATTACCTTACCTTGCCTTAGGAATTAGATGCAGTTTAAATACACAGATTTCAGATCCTGTATCTCTAATTCTCCAAACTGTCTTGTCCAGTAACTTTTCCCCATATCCCCCAATGCAATCTGTATTCAAAGTTTGGATTCCTGGGGGAATAGACTGCCCTCCTTCTTGCTGCTGGGCCTTGTCCGCGTAGCAACCGGCCTGAGCTCTCTGGCTGAGAATTCTCAAGGCCCTTCCCGGAACTGCAAACCCCAGGATTCCATAGAATCTTCTCAGGCAGCCAATCGTATGAGGTCTTTGCTTCCTGACACAGACAAACAGACAAACTCACAAACAGATGAACTTTGACTTTTATATAGTAGAATCATAGAATCATAGAAATGTAGAGTTGGAAGAGACCCCAGGGGCCATCCAGTCCAACCCCATTCTGCCATGCAGGAACACCCTCAAAGCACTCCCTTGGACAGATGTAGATACATCATAATATCTTAAAAATTATTTTGAAACCAATAAAAATGATTTAAAACAAAAAAGGAAGCTGAAGGCCTGTTTCAATAAGCAGGTCTTTTTACCTGGTGGCAAAAGGAGAGGACAGAGGGACCCCAATGGACCTCCCATGGGAGAGAAGAAGGAGCAGCTACCAAGGACGCCTCTCTCTCTCTCTCTCTCTCTTCCAGTTACTCCAGTTTCTTTTTCCTCTTCTGAGTGAGGAGCTCTGTGTAGCTCAAGGGCTGCATGCATTGCCAGGAGCTGAGACTGATCTAGGAAGAAGCAAATCTTCCCTGAGGCTATCAACTGACAAGATGAGCAACCGACAAGGATTAGGACTAGGGTTGGCCCTTCATGGGACCTTCGAGGACCATGTCATGCCCCCAATTCCAATTTCTCTCTTTGTTTTTGATTTTATTATTGGCCAAAAATGCCCTGGATGTTGACTTCCTGTGGAATTGGTCTTGTGAAAAGGGCCTATAATGGCTCAGGAGAGTGGAAGGGAGAGGATTCCTTGGTGGCTCCTCCCAGGCTTTGGAACTCCCTTCCGAGAGAGGTTAGACCGTTGGCTTCCTTTCTAGCATCTTGTAGGCAGGTGAAGACTGTTCATTTTGACAGGCCTTTAGGGCTGCCTGCTCAGAGGGAAGGGGCCTTTGGTGATGAACAGTATTGTCCATATTTGTTGATTTTCTGATTTAAAGAGCGTGGTTTTAACTGCTCTTATTTCTGATGTTATCCTGCGCCTGCTTCTGGGGACCACAAATTCAAGAAGGAAGTGGGCAAGCTGGAGTGTATCCAGAGGACGGTGACCAAGGTGGTCAAAAGTCTAGAACCAGATCCCACGACAGGGATCTTGGGGTCACAGTAGACTCTGAAACATGAGCCAAAAGTGTGATGCAGCAGCCAGAAAAGCCAAGGCAATTATGGGCTGCATCAACGGGAGTATAGTGTCCAGATAGAGGAAAGGAGTAGTCCCACTCTATTCTGCTTTGGTCAGACCTTACCTAGAGGAATCCTGTGTCCAGTTCTGGGTGCCCCAGTTCAGGAAGGATATGGACAAGCTGAAACGTGTCCAGATGAGGGCAACCAACTTGATCAAAGGTCTGGAATCCACCAGCCTTATGAGGAATGACTGAGGGAGCTGGATATGTTTAGCTTGGAGAAGAGAAAACTGAGAGGTATCATAGAGCTCTTTTCAATACCAGAAAGGATGGAGTGAGCTGGGGGTTCCGAGCAGCCCTACGGGCCCGGAAGACAAGTTGGGGGCAGGATGTGGTCCATCGGCTAGGTTCTGTCTGCTCTAACAATGCTCCGGAAGAACAGCGCACCATCTCTGACCCAGCAGAAAGACAAAATGTAGACTTCTTGGACTCATCATTCATTTTTTGCCATCCTTATTTTCCCATGTCATCTCTTGAGCGCTTGTCCCCTCCCAGCCATATAATTAGAAAACTTCATCACACAAGCCGTTCCTCTGTAATAGACCCATTTTTAAAAATCTGCCTTGGCTTGCTAAGCCCATGTGTTTCCCTCGGAACTTGCAGGGAAAAACTGGCCATGGCACGATTGCCGTGCCGAAGATGCTGCTGCGGAATCTGGCGGATGATGGGGAGCTGGGATGAGGGGAAGGGAGCACCTGGTGCGAAATCGGGCTACATACGGCCCGTCGGAGGGCTGCCTTGCCCATTTCTGTCTGCATTCGTCTGGGTCTCGGGAGGAGATTGTTGTGTCGTTTGTGGCAGTGGCGGTGGGGCGAGGCTGCGCATTCTGAATTTCTTTTAATGAGAAAAGAAACCAAAGTTTTTCTCATCATGAACAAAGGAGACTTGGTGCTGCTGCAGCTGTTGAACCATAATTGCAATCCTTACAATGGCCATTTCCGCACTAGCCAGCTATAGTGCTATTGTTCCACTTTCAACATCCTATGGAATCCTGGGGTTTGCAGTTTCGGGAGGGGCCTCAAGGGACCCTCAGGATCCCATAGGATGTTGAAGTGGAACAATAGCACTACAACAGGCTAGTGCCGAAATGACCTATAATATCCTTTATATCACACCTTTCTTTCATAACTGGGACTGAGGGTTTCTTCCAAACTTTCAGTCAAACACAGATAAAAAGCTCATATGAAGACGTATGCAAAAGTCATTATTAAAATGCAATTAACTACCCACAGAATTAAAACAGTACCTCTAAATAGCAGAATCATGCAGAAGAGGTAAGAAAACACATGCAAAAAGTCATTATTAAGATGCCATTAAACTATGACAGAATTAAAATAGTATCCCTAAATAATAGAAACATACAAAAAGGGTTGCTGTTAACATTCAATTAAAATATCCAAAGAATTAAAAGTTTATCTGTGGAATTGTGGAAATATGTGCAAAGGTTTTTTTTAATTCAAATGCAGTTAAACTATCCATAGATTTGAAACTTTATTTATAGAAAAGTAGAAACATGCCAAAACTTATTATTAAAATGTAGTTGAGCTATCCATAGAATTCTAACATTATCCACAGAATAGTAAGTACATGCAAAAAAGTTATTATTACTATAGAATTAAACAATGTGTAGAATGAAAACACTATCCATAGAATGGTAAAAAAAAGTTATTATTAAATGCAAAGAATTCATAGAATTAAAACATCATCTGTGTAATAGTGAAAATGTGCAGAAAAGTTATTATTAAAATGCAATTGAGCTCTCCATAGAGAAACAATGTATAATTTTCTCTCGAGATTGCTTTCTTCTCCATTCTCCTCCCCAGTTCAGTTTAGGCATTAAGGGCCAATTGAATGCCGTTAATTTATATCAGATAGACTTTGCTCCTCTATTGCATTGAGAGCCTCTTGGCAGAAAAGCAAGTTTCACATTTTTATGAATAAGTAATAAATAAAACAGAGGAAGAACAAGCAAATGGTGTCCCTGGCTGGTGTTACTGGGGGGTCATTAGGGGTGGAGAAGATGGACGCTTGGGACTGGCAAGCTTGGAAGTCTGGTGTTGCAGCAGCTCCGGCGGCTGCTGGCTCATTTCTGGGCACAATTCAAAGTGCTGGTGATGACTCTAAAAAGCCCTTTTTACGGCTCAGGCCCAGGTGATTTGATGGAGGGGAGTCTCTCCTGTGGGCCTCTCTGTGTTTTGATATCTTCTGAGGAGCCTCCTTTCCCACCGAATCGCCTGGTGGGAAACACAGGGGACGGGGCCTTTTCGGTGGCTGCCCCCAGCCTCTGAAACGCCCTTCCTAGGCCATTTCTGCACTACACTGTGTTAGCACTATTATTGCACTTTCAACATCCTATGGAATCATAGAATAGAATCATAGAATCATAGAAATGTAGAGTTGGAAGAGACCCCAGGGGCCATCCAGTCCAACCCCCTGCCATGCAGGAACACCCTCAAAGCACTCCCGACAGATGGCCATCCAGCCTCTGCTTAAAAACCTCCAAGGAAGGAGACTCCACCACACTCCATGGAGGCAGCAGATTCCACTGCCGGACAGCCCTGACTGCCAGGAAGTTCTTCTTGAGGTTCAGGTGGAATCTCCTTTCCTGCAGCTTGAATCCATTGCTCCTTGTCCTAGTCTCTGGAGCGGTAGAGAACAAGTCCCCTCCTTCCTCTACGTGGCATCCCTTCAAATATTTAAACATGGCTATCCCCAGGATTCCATAGGATGTTGAAAGTGCAATAATAGCGCTGTAACAGTCTAGTGCGGAAATGGTCCTTGACAGGTTAGACCGGCACCCTTCTGTAGGCACCTTTCTCTTTCAGGAGGTCGTTGAGGACTAAGAAGAGGAAAGGACCTTTCATGTTCTGTATTGTCTATATTTATTGTTCATCTTTTTTTTTTAATTGTCTAGGGTTTTTCTGTAAGTGCTTTTAATTTCATTGATTGTTTAGCTGTATTTTGACTTTTGCATGATGCCAATTTTCAGCTGCCCCTCTTTTAACTTTTGCAAGCTGCCTTGAGTCCCCGATTGGGAAGACGGTGGGGAAATTAGGCTGGCCCCCTCCCTGCTCCCTTTCTGCAGACGGGGAAGCCGTTTTCGTTTTGTCAGACTTTTGATGGCTGATTGCTCGGGGGAAAGCGGCCTGCTTAATGGGCTGGATTTTCTGCTTTGCTGTTTTCCTTTTGATTTCCTTGTTAAAGTTCTCCTGTTAATGGTTTACGTTTTTAACAGGTTTTAATTTTCTTTTGATAACTTAATTACAGTTTTAATTTTTGCACACTGTGCATTTGTAGCTGTGTTTCATTGTTGTAAGCCACTCTGAAGAGCCAGTGCAGTGCCATGGTTTGGGCATTGAACTAGGATGCTGGAGATCGGGGTTGGAATCCTTGTAAAGCCATACAACCCCCCTGAGTGACCTTGGCCAAGTCATACTCTCTCGGCCTCAGAAGAAAGCCATGGTGGGAAACCCCCTGTGAACTAATCTTGTCAAGAACACCCTGAGATAGGTTTGCTTTAGGGTGCCATAAGAGAAGAGCTCCTGGGGAAAACTGAGGTATTTGGGCTTGCTCAAGGGTGGGTGGGATGGATGCCCATGGGGAGGCTGCAGGAAATTGGCCACTGGGCCCTATGCATCTCCCACCCCTGCAGTATAACATGGCCAAAATCAAGCAGAGTTATTGATTATTTTTGCTAAAGCAAGAGCAAGGCTGGCATTCTCGCGACAGGATGTCAGTGATGTAGACTCAAGTTGATAGACTTGGACTCAAGTTGGACTGAAGTTGCTTCAGTGACTCGACTTGGACTCGACTTGGTCTTAAATGATGCACTGACTCGACCTGAGACTTGTGTGTTTTTAGTGACTGACTTGCTGCCCTTGGTTCAGTCACATAAGCCATTCCTCCAGAACCCTTCTGACTTTGAACAACGCTTCCATCTCAAGATGATCTGTCTCAAGCCCAAAGTGTGGGCCCCTTTCTCAGAAGGGAACAGCAAACGGGCTTGAGGTGGGCTCGGTGTCCGCTCAGCAGCCTGTCCCCGCTGCATATCAGAAGAATCTTCTAAAATGTTTCCTCAGAGCAGAAGACAAGGCTCGCTCCCAGAGTGCCGGGTGCATTTCTCAGAGGGGAAGAGCAAATGCGTTAGGCAACGGGCTTTAGGGAGAAGGATCCTTCCTTCTAAGGCTTTTGAAGGGATGCCACGTAGAGGAAGGAGAGGGCTTGTTTTCTGCTGCTCCAGAGACCAGGACAAGGAGCAATGGATTCAAGCTGCAGGAAAGGAGATTCCACCTGAACCTCAGGAAGAACTTCCTGACGGTCAGGGCTGTCCGGCAGTGGAATCTGCTGCCTCAGATTGTGGTGGAGGCTCCTTCCTTGGAGGCTTTTAAGCAGAGGCTGGATGGCCATCTGTCAGGATTGATTTGAGGGTGTTCCTGCATGGCAGAAGGGGGTTGGACTGGATGGCCCCCGGGGTCTATTCCAACTCTACATTTCTATGAAGTTTCCGTAATGGGGAGTAAGAAAGATCCTGTTCCCCACTTCTGAAGCTGCAGATTGCAAAACTGCAAATGTGGAGAGCCGACTCTGCTTAAATTGTTAAAACTGAATTTATTTCTCTCTATCCAATAATTCTGGGATTTTGGTTGGGGTATAAAGTTGGCTTCCAGACTTGAGACTTGACTTGGAAGAATCTTCAAGGACTTGAGACTTTACTTGAGACTTGGAGTAAAAGACTTAAATCCATCACTGCTGGATGCAGCTTCTCTCCCCTCACAGCACCCCCCACAAAGCTCTTGGAGGAGTCTTTCGCAAACAGCAAAATGGAACCTTTTCTCCCAACAAATATAATTCTAGCTTCAACTGAATAGTAACTTTTTTCCCCAAATTTTTTTATTAGATGTACAAATTTTCCCACTTTTATACAAGAATTTATACAAATATATATAACATGCAATACAGTATTCAATGTCCTAGGTATCTGGTTTGTACATTTTCCATTTAATCTTATTGCTATTAATTTTACATTTTCATGAATGTCCTAAATTTCATTATTTGTCATAAGAAAATGGTTATTTAATAAATAAATGTATAAGTAGAGTCTTCCTTTCTGGAACTCTTATTCTATCTTCACATATCTTCTCCTTAACTTCCCACCACCTTTGACGTGGTTATAATTTTAAACTATTGGTTTTTGTTTTTAGTATAATTTTCTATAACCAAACATAACAATCAAAAGTATTTATAGACTTGTATACATGTACTGGCCAACCTATGATTTTTGTCATCTTCCTCCTTAAAATGTAAGTGACTAAAGACATAAATAGTTCCCATTCTTTTTTAAATTGCCCTTACATTACATTTATAAGACTTTTTGTACAATTTTAAACTGCAAATCCCTCTGACAGTCTAATCTCTTCTGCCTTTTTCAAAAATTGCAATAGAAGCTCACCGTCTTTCTGATATTCCTTTTTTGTTCTTCCTTTCAATTTCATTGAAAGCTTGTCCATTTCTACAATGAATATTAACTTTCAAAATTTTATACACTACATAGTGCATTCGATTCAATATATATATATATATATACACATACATACATACATACATATACATACATACATACACACACACACACACACACACACACACATACATACATACATATGGGCCTTTTACCATGTCTAGCACTGTGGAATAGCAACATTTTAAAGCTGAACCAAGATGCCAAATGTGCCACCAGATACGCAGGCACATCTACGCATGCATATTTGCAATCCACATCCATGCCCATTGCAGATGTGCATCCACATGCAATGCACGTCTTTGCACAACAACCCCAGGTACACAGTTTTGCTTGTGCTACCTTGAACGGGATGCCACTATCCCAGATCAGACAAAAATGCCCACAGCTTCCTGTGCAGGAGCTTGCACGCAGGTAAGACACCCATAGGGTTCCAGCCAGTGAATTCTATAGGATAACCGTTTGCCTTTGAGTTGATAATCACTGGGGAAAGTAATGTATGGGTAGGTTTCACTCAGGGGATGCCACTTGCTGACCCTGAATATATTTAAATTGTAATGTTTTTTAAAAATCCACAGTAACACATATTTTAATTATTTTTTAAATAAATGAATAATTAAAAATAATAATTAGAGCTTCTGTTATTTCTTGTCCACTGAGATATCCCCCTGCTTTCTTTTTCTCTGCATGCAAGAGAGTGGAAGCTCTTCCTCAAAGACAAATATTTGAAGCAATTGGGAAAAGATGACAAAAGGAAACACTGTCAGAGCCAAAGGCTCTCCGTGCTGACTAATTATACTCTCGTTTGCTGTTGGGGAGAAAAATGTTTGCTTCAGGAAAATTACTTTGTGTCTGAGAGAGGACTTGAATGACATTAGCACCATCTTTTTAATTGTGATCCGCCAGGCGTGCGCCCCACTTTCATGCATGCCGTTTGTTTTCATCGTCTCCCAGATTTCTTTCTTGCCCTGCGTCCCAGAGACTCAGCGCGGGTGAGACTCTCCTGGGATGTCAGTGTGGCCTCAGAGCAAGGTAGGCTCAGCGGAGGGTGGTGGCCCCGGGCCCCTGGCCTGTCCTCTTAGATAAGGAGAAGGAAGGAAGGAAGGAAGGAAGGAAGGAAGGAAGGAAGGAAGGAAGGAAGGACAGATGGGAGGGAAGGAGGGAGGGAGGGAGGGAAGGAGGGAGGGAGGGAGGGAGGGAAGGAAGGAAGGAAGGAAGGAAGGAAGGAAGGAAGGAAGGAGGGAGGGAGGGAGGGAGGGAGGGAGGGAGGGAGGAAGGAAAGAAGGGATGGAAAGAAGGAAGAGAGGGAGGGAGGAAGGAATGGAAAGAAGGAAGGAAGGAAGGAAGGAAGGACAGATGGGAGGGAGGGAGGGAAGGAAGGAAGGAAGGAAGGAAGGAAGGAAGGAAGGAAGGGAGGGAGGGAGGGAGGAAGGGATGGAAAGAAGGAAGAGAGGGAGGGAGGAAGGAATGGAAAGAAGAAAGGAAGGAAGGAAGGAAAGAAGGAAGGAAGGAAAGGATGGAAAGAAGGAAGAGAGGGAGGGCGGGAGGAAGGAAGGAAGGAAGGAAGGGAGGGAGGGAGGGAGGGAGGGAGGGAGGGAGGGAGGGGGGCAAAGAAGGAAGGAAAGGCAGGCAGGCAGGCAAGGATGGAAGGAAGGAGCTGCCTTTGGCTGCTGAAGTGCCCACTCCAGATCTTAGAAGGAACACATCATGTTATGATGAACTGTACTTTCTTGGTAATGTGGGTGAAATGAGGACAAATCTCAGAAGTAATGCAATGAGTAAGAATAAGAGTGTTATCTGGGTTCTCCTTCCCAAAACAAAAGAAGAGCAGGGAAAGAAGGAGAGATTGATAGCTGTTATGTTTGCCATCAAATTCCCTTCGATGTCTGGTTACTCTCTAAATGAGAGACCTCACGGAGCCATGGTGGTCAAAAGCCCCGCTCAGGTCTTGCAAAGGCAGGGCAGCCGTGGCTCCTTTGACTGAGTCCATCCCCCTGTGGTGTGGCCTCCCTCTTTTTTAGGTTGCCCCCTACCTTACCAGGCAGGATTGTCTTTTCTAGCAAGTCCAGTCTTCCCGTGGTATTTCCAAAGTAGCCTCAGCTTAGCCATTTGGGCTTCTAGGGGGAGTTCAGCCTTGGTTTGCGCCTGGTCTTTTGGGCAGTCTGGGGTATCTGTAGGCATCTCCAGTCCTTATAGAAGTTGTTGTTGTTTGCCATCAAATGGCTTCAGCTTATGACGCCCCTGCGAATGGGAGACCTCCATCCCACCCTGTTATCCACAGCCCTGCTCAGCTCTGGCAGACTCAGGGCAGCCATTGTGGTTTCCTGGTTGGAACCTATCTGTCATCAGGATTTTTCGCAGAGAAGGGACTCTGGGCAGGGTTTGTGCCCAGTGCGCTAGCCATTAGGCCACGCTGAGAGAGAGAGAGAGAGAGAGATATCAAAGTTCCACAAGGCACTCAGGAAATCAAGTGTTCCCTGAACACAAGACAACCCATATCTTGTAGCGTCCTCAAATCTTAGATGGTCCTCCCTGGGGAGGAGATAACTCCATGCGTAGAGGAAGAACTGCGCATGTGCACATGGGTGGACCCAAATTATAATACTGGATCCCACCTTGGGGGTGTGAAAGTTTATTTTACAATGAAGCTTAACGAAGCTAGAGGCAACTGTAGTTCAGTTCTTGTGGTCGCTTCCCATCCCATTTGCCTAGTCCAGGGTGCTCCGGACATTGCAGATGACCGAGCTCACCGCACTCTAGCATCTACCTGTACCTGTTTCCCCATTTCTGTGAATTCTTCTCTTTTCTACTGAGCTAGTTTCCTCTTTTTCAGAGCTCTTGCTATCTTTCAAGCCTTGCTTCGCTGTTCTCTTGTAAGCTCCTAGTCGCTTTCCAAAGCCAGCGGTCAGTTTCTGGACCTTGGGGTCTCCTATATCTGTCTGCAATGCGGTCTTCCTCCTTTCCTGCTGCCTTCCCAAGCATTATTCTCTTTTCTAGAGAGTCATGTCTTCTCGTGAGATGCCCAAGGTATGACAGCCTCAGCTGAGTCATCTCGGCTTCTAGGGAGAGTTCGGCCTCGGTTTGCTCTTGGACCCATGTATTCGTCTTTTTAGCAGTCCAGGGGATCTGTCAAACTATCTTCCAGCCCCACATCTGAGCTGGTCTTCTTCCTGCAGGAAATGCAGGAAACTAGAACTGGTGAGTTTGGGACAAGGGTGTGCCCACATGTAACCCAAGCTCTATTCTTCACCCTGAAGTCTCTGGGCCCTTGCTTTTAATTTTTCTTTTCGCGGGGGAGGCTCTCAAATGCTGCCCAGAAGAGCAGTTCCCCTGTAAACACCCCTAAAGACCCCACCAAAACATCAGGCCAAGAAGTCCAAATTCAAAGTGAATTTTCTCATCTCTTCTTTTTGGTGGAAAATACAACCATGTTGCCAGCTGTTGATGTCCAAGGGTCCCCCTCTGGCTTGACCCCATTTAAGAGGCTTGTCAAAGGTCACCAAGGTGCTTAAGGAAACAAGCATGCAGAACTGAAGTGGACCCAAGCTGGGAAAGTTACTTTTTTTTTGGACTACAACTCGCAGATTTCCCACCCAGAATAGCCTGCGTCTTGCATTTCCTCCCCTTAGAATCATAGAATCGTAGAATCATAGAAATGTAGAGTTGGAAGAGACCCCAGGGGCCATCCACTCCAACCCCCTGCCATGCAGGAACACCCATCAAAGCATTCCCAACAGATGGCCATCTAGCCTCTGCTTAAAAACCTCCAAAGAAGGAGGAGACACCACCACACTCCATGGAGGCAGCAGCAGATTCCACTGCCAGACAGCCCTGACCGTCAGGAAGTTCTTCCTGAGGTTCAGGTGGAGTCTCTTTTCCTGCAGCTTGAATCCATTGCTCCTTGTCCTGGTCTCTGGAGCAGCAGAAAACAAGCCCACTCCCTCCTCTGCATGGTATCCCTTCAAATATTTAAACATGGCTATCATGTCCCCTCTTAACCTTCTCTTCTGCAGAAGCTTGCAAGCTTGAGAGCCCTCTTCCCCCCACCCTGTTTTTCATGGGGAGGGTGTAGAGCTGCTGCCCATGAAGAGCAAAGTGCTGACCGGGAACTGCATGGAGCGAAAGCCTGGCGGGAAGAGCAGCTGCACCAGCTGAGCCAAGGCAGAAAGTGCGGGGCTGGGATTCGGATGGCTGGATGCTGCTTCCCTCCTCTGTGGCACCCCCCCCCCATGAAGCTCTGGGATGACTCTTTTATAAAGAGCAAAATGGAGCCTCTCCCACAGCTGCCTTTGGAACGGGGACGCGGCTTCATGCTGGTGGTGAGCAATGGAGCAGAATCCCCCCACCCCAGATACTGAGGCTACAGCCAGCGCTCCACGTTTGCAGATTTGACTTCCGGATTTGATTATTTGTGAATTTCTCCAAGCCCTACGCTCCCAATCTCAGGCACTTCTTTTCAGGGGGGACCCTCCCTTTCATTGCCCCTGATTAGGCTGCACAGCCCTTTAAGAATCTACCTCTGGCGCTCCTCTTCCTCCTCCTCTTCTTCCATTAACCGCTGCCTCGCCAGCTAAGGACGGCTGACAGCCCAATTTCTCAGCACCACAAACCCTCTCCCGATGCCCCGCACACACCCAAGGAAAGAGATGGGTGAGAGAGAGGAGATATAGGACCACTGTGCCAACCGACCCCCTTTCCCAGCCCTTTCCCTGAGCTGCTTTGGACCCCGGGTGCCCACTCTCCCCATCATGCCGTAGCCTCCTTGCCATGGAAACACACACACACACATTTTGATATTTGTGGTTTTTCCACTTTTTCAAGAGTCCTACACCTCTAACCCTAGCGAATGTGGACTATATCTTCGTGAGTTGGATAGTGAGCCATTTGTTCTTACCTATCTCCTCCCTTCCAGAGGAGGGAGGGGTCCGTTTAGCAGAAGCCCCCTGCCTTTGCTTAAAGAGAGCCCCACCAGCCTTTGGCCCTCGGAGAGAGACAAGGGAGCACTAATCCCATCCACGGCCTCTTTTTAAAGGCTGGGTGCAGGGATTGTCCTCTGGGGAAGTTTAGGAGAACCTGGTTCTTGTTCAAACACAGCTTCCCTTTGCTGCCCAGAACTGCTTATGAAGTCAGTTGACAAGTTGGAAGAGATGGAGAGGAGGCGGAAGACAGAGAAGAAGGAGCCAAGAGAGCAGGCTCAGTGGAGGGGGAAGCAAAAGGAAGCCAGCCAAGAACTTTTTGGGAACAAAAGCTTTCTTCCCCACAATGCATTTCTCACTGGATGAAGCACCAACGGCGCTTCTGAGCAGGGATGTAAATCTTGGACTCTTGTCCTCACATGCAAGGACAAAAAAATTCCATGATTTCCCCTCTGCTTAAGAAGAAGAATGAATATTTTTGGGCAATATTAACTCTGCATTTTTAAAAAATCTACCTGTATTTTCACCTTTTTTTTTTCTTAGCACATGTTTTCTATGCAGTAAACAGCAGGAAAAAAAATTGTATAGAATATATGTTTTCTGCAGGAAAAAGCAGCGTTTTTTTCCCCCTCCATTTCCGTGCGGATTAATTTTGTAGATGGTTTGAGCAAGGATTCAAACTCAGGCCCTCCAGAGTCATTGACCATTTCGGCACTACAGTGTTAAAGTGCTGCTATTCCACTATCAACCTCCTATGGAATTCTGGGGTTTGTAGTTTAGGGAGGGCACTTCAAATTCTCAGCCAAAGAGCTCTTTGGCCTCAGTAAACTACAAACCCCAGAATTCCACAGAACATTGAAAGTGGAATAACAGCAGTTTAACACTGTAGTGCGGAAATGGCCATTGTCCAGCACTCAGATTGCTATACCATGCTGGTTCCAATATGCTGACCTTATGCAGACAGACCATGTCCTTGTCTGTCTTGCAGTAATAGGGCCAGATTTCTTCAAAGGAAGCTTGCTTTTTGCCTTCCTCTGAGGCTGAGAGAGTATGATTTCCCCAGGGACACCTGGGCAAGGTGGGCTTACTTGGCTAAGTGGAGATTTCATCCTTGTTGTCCTAGAGCCATAGTCCAATGTCCAGCTCAAGTTCTGGAGTCAAAGGGAATTGTTCTTAACCATCCACAAAGGAGACATTTAAATCAAACCATTAATTGCTGCTCCAAATGTCCCTGAACATTTTTTATTTATTTTTAATGAGACTGGTCTTGAGCCTCAAATAGCCCACCTCCTCCATGGCAAAAGTGTCCCCCATACACCCTAAAGGCCATTTGGGGGATTTGGGGACAGCCCCCCCCCCGGCGGCCACAAAACAGCCCAGGAGCTACACTGTGCCCACCTTGGTTCAAATCCCTGCTTGGCCATGGAAACCCAGTGGGTGGCGTTGGGCAAGTCATACTCTCTCAGCCTCAGAGGAAGGCAAAGGCAAGCCCCCTTTGAAGAAATCTGGCCAAGAATGCCCCGTGATAGGTTCCTCTTGGGCTCAGTATAGGTCAAAAATTATTTGAAGGCACGCAACAACAAGGACAGCCACACCTATAAAACCTGGTGTGGGTTCCTCCCCTTGAATCAGTGGAATGACTGGAATGATTGGAATGACCGACTGCCTCTGGAAGGAATTAAAACACGTTCCTTGGAGGCAGAGGCTGTGAGTGGCTACTGGGATTGCCAGATCTCACAGATGGTCTAAGAGTCTCCAGTTTTCATGGGTCATCTCCAGTTGCATGTTCTGGAGTTTGCACGTTCTCCAGTTTTGGGGGACCTGAGCTCTGGGTGAGAGGACAGGGCCTGGAAGCGGGAGAGCAGCTGCTTTAGCTGACATTTCTGTCTTAGGGCTGATCCGCAGTATGGAATTATCACACTGTGGTTCCACTTTAACTCCCATGCTCACTCCCTATGAAATCCTGGGGTTTGTAGTTTGGTGAGGCACAAGGTCTCTTGGGGACAGGATTCTACATGCCTCTGTCTCTAAATTGCATATCCCAGGATTCCATAAGACGTAAACATGGCAGTTAAAGTAGAATAATAGCGCTATAATTCTGTAGTATGGATCAGCCCTTGATTTCCAAGCATGGGCCATTTCTGCACGAGACTGTTATAGCGCTATGATTCCACTTTCAACGTCCTATGGAATCCTGGGGTTTGCAGTTTCGGGAGGGGCCGGCCGGCCCTGGGATTCCATAGGATGTTGAAAGTGGAATCATAGCGCTATAACAGTCTCATGTGGAAATGGCCATACTCTCAGTGTGCATGTCAGTGTGTTTGAATGACTCGTTGTGAGCCACAGTGGCTAGTACTTAATGCAGGATATCTAATGACCTCACCAGAGGGCCATGGTGTACCTAGTGTAAACTGCACCTGGGGCAAGTTGCACCTCTAGCTTCTTACTCCTACCCTCACCTCCACCCCTACATACAGGCCTTTTTCTTCTTCTTTGCACCCCCCTGGCATTGGCACGCAGGGCATGTGCCTTATTTGCTCCACCCTAGATATGCCTCTGCCAGAGGGTGTCCCCAGGACTCAGCTTTGGGCCTGGAAACCTCAGGGCCTAGGAGGATTCCCAACTGGCAACTCTGGATGGCTACCAGCCACGCTGCCTCCATATTGCCTTCAGTATTAGAAGCAGAATGCCTCTTGATAGGAGTTGCTGAGGGGTGGCTTCCCGTAGTCATCCGCCTGGAGAACAGTGGTCCGATCCAAGAGGCCTCTTCTTCGTGGAAAGTGCCCACCTGGTTGGTGTGGCTTTTGGCAAGTGAGAAGCGGAAATGGTGTTTGGGGCTGCAGAGGGAGAAGGAAATTAAGAGAGAGAGAGAGAACCTCTCTCCTTCCGCAGACGATCGGATGCCTTTCCACTCAAGCGCCGCGCTTGCAGGCAGGAGAACGGACATCGCCGTTCCACCTCCGAGGCAGCTCCATTATTGTCTGAAGGCCCCAATTAATATTTCATGCTGCGGCGTCCCTTCTCTTCTTGCTCAGCTGCCCAAGGAGAGAGAAAGGGCTTTCAGAAATGGCCTCCTCCACTCAACAGCAGAGGAGGAGCCGCAAGGGTTTAAAGTTTGCACAGCGATACCCGAGACTTTCTCAAACGATGCCTCCGAGCCTCCATTTGTCATCGGGAGCAATGGTGCGGCCGGAAGACAACGGTCGTGTTGCAGGGAGGGGGAACTGTGGCAGGCTTTGCTCGGCAACTCGCACCTGGGACCTGGAGGGTCTCTGTGATCTATTCCTTCCATGGATGAGAACTGGGGGACGGAGGGAGGAAGAAATATGACTTTTTCCCTCTAGCTAATCTATGCTGCAGTCCTGTTGCTGCCTTACCCAAGTGTAAATTCCCCTACCAAAATGGTTGCACATTTCTTGTCTGGTGCAGGAGGGCGGCATTCTCTTCGCGGTTGTAGAAATGTTGTGCGTGCAAAGGCATGTCGAGCTTCTTTGAAAGACAGGGGACCTTAAATAGGCTTTTTGCAAGAAAAAAAAGAACGGTATGTTAACTATAGGCTTCAATGATTAGTGTGTCTAGAAAAATTAGCAGTAGAAGTATATGAAGGGTATTTACAATTGGAGAAGTTACTTTATATAGTCATGTATAGCTGTATTCCCACAGGGCAGAAGGGGGTTGGATTGGATTGCCCTTGTGGTCTCTTCCAGCTCTAGGATTCTATGATTCTGTGTATAATATTCAATCATTTCCGCACTGGACTGTTATAGTGCTATGATTCCACTTGCAACATCCTATGGAATCCTGGGGTTTGCAGTTTCAGGAGGGGCTGGATGGGATCCTATGGAATCCTATGGAATCCTATGGAATCCTCCTGAAACTGCAAACCCCAGGATTCCGTAGGATGTTGCAAGTGGAATCATAGCGCTATAACAGTCCAGTGCAGAAATGGCCTTCATCAGGAAAGCTGGAATCCAAAGTATATATTTTTCATTATTCTTTGCTTTGATTTTTTAATTTATTATATTTGTTCTGGGTTTTTTTATGTTTGTTGTTTCTTTTTCCTTTGCTTGTATGTAGCTTGATTTTTTATTGTATTGGAGAGCATTTAATAAAATTTACCCCCCCCAAAAAAAAACCACATTGAGCATCGGTGTCCATTGTGCATGGGCATGCATGATGAACATTGCACATAGGACATGCGGCCTCCCCTGTGCATGTATGCTCACTGTGCATTGCACCTGCAGACAAGAGATCAGGTTGATTGACGCTGCAATTCGCTAGCGAGGTGGTGTTGCACAACTGCTTTGCAGCTCTGTGAGTGCAAAATAGCCCTCCCTCTCCTTGATATAAGATTTCATCCCTGGGGAAGCTTAGGGCCAAAAGAACCCGCAATACAGCTGGACCCTAAGCGGCCGACCTTGTTCGGCTGAACCACTTCCCTGGCTGGCCCAGGTGCGTTCCAGCTGACTTAAAGCATTTTTGGGTAGTGCGTAAGTTTAAGTCAGCATTCAGAGAGTCTTAAAAGGAAGGACGGGAGAGGGAAGTCAAGGCTGTACATTCGATATCACTGAGTTTTCTCTTTCTGCCCTTTGGCCTTAAGAGAGATTAAGATCCCCAGCTGTTGGGTGTCATGCAAGATGTAACTAGCTTTGCAGTTTTTGGTTTGCATTTTTTTTAAAAAAAAAAAAGAATCCAAAAATATTTTAAAGGTGAAATAAGGATGAGTTAGAATACTTCGCTGCAACAACTGCTGCCTGCCTGAGCTTCACGATTGGCTGGGAAGGGATTTCTCTCCATCCTGCCACCATCTCAAATATGTTTGGTGAGGACACAAGAGAGAGGGCCTTTTTGGTGGCTACTCCCAATCTGTGGAACTCCCTTCCACAGGAGATCTGGTTGGTCTCCTGCCGGCTATGTTTCTGCTCAGTTTTTTTATTTGACGAAACATTGGGTTTTTAATATGTTCAGACAAATGGAGATTTTAACGGTGTCTCTCTGTGTGTTGTTTCTGTTTTGCTGTGTTTTAAACATGCTTTTTAAACTGTTTTTAAGTAGCGACTGTGAATATGGAACAGTTACAGATTAGTCAATCTAAGTAACTACTCTGTATCCACAGTTGCTTCTTAATCAGGATTGTGGCAATATTTCCACGATCATAACTACCCCCGACCCACTTTAATGGGCATCAGCCGCACGGGGAGAAGGAGGTTGGTTCTGCTGCCAGCCAGAGCAAAGGTGAAAGACATTTCCATCATCTTAACTAATATACTTAACTATGGCCATTTCCACACTACACTCTTATAGTGCTATTATTCCGCTTTCAACATCCTATGGAATCCTAGCGTTTGCAGTTTAGGGAAGGGCCTCAAAGGCCCCTCCCGAAAGGCCCCTCAAAGGCCCTTACATAAACTGCAAACCCCAGGATTCCATAGGAGGTTGAAAGTGGAATAATAGCACTATAAGAGTGTAGTGCGGAAATGGCCTGAGTATCTGACATGGGATTCTGGCCTTTCACCCTTCCACGGTCCCCATATCACCCTTCTTATGATCCTAAAAAGAGGCACTAAAGAGCTGAAATACATTTTATTTTCTTGCCACTTCTGCTTTTGTATGCAGGGTATTCTTTTTCTTTTTTGGGGGTGTGTGAAACAGGCAGTTCACTTAGCCCCCCGAAGGTTCTAAGAGCAGAACTAAAGTCTGATGCAACGTCTTGCTTTCAGTTGTGTGCCGTTTTAGCAGTGAAAAACTGCTTTATTGCCACACTGCTTTGCTGCTTCCTAAGGCTGGAGTGGACATGGCTACAAAGTCCTGGCAAGACCCTGAGGCCATTTCCGCACCAGCCTGTTATAGCGCAATGATTCCACTTTCAACATCCTCTGGAATCCTGGGGTTTGCAGTTTCGGGAAGGGTTGGCCGGATTCCAGAGGATGTTGAAAGTGGAATCATTGCGCTATAACAGGCTGGTGTGGAAATGGCCTGAATTAAGCAGTAAAACCTAGAATCTTGTCACTGGTTTATTATTGTTGTTGTTTTGGCCATGGCATAAGATCCATATTCTGCTCCCAGTTGCATAAGTGAAGTTCGACAAGTGCAACTGTGGCATGCGCAGTTTCATGTTCTTGAACGGTGCATAACCTTTTGTCAGTGCTTTCCAACAGAATTTGGGGGTAATGGTGGCTTTCTGCCTTTCGTACATTCTGTAGTGTTAGTTGACTCTCTTCTTAACATCTCCATGCCTGTTCTTAGTAGAGCGAAAAACATGAAGTGGAAAGAATCTGAGGGCGTCCCAGGCTAACCAGATAATCTGCAATGCCAAATTTTGTGTGGTGTGAAGGTGCATTTCTTCATAATACCTTGAACAAGCTGAATAACATCTTTTTTAAGCAAATAAGGCAGCTGTATTTTTTTTCCAGCAGAGTCTTGTTTTGCAAATATTGATATTATTGGGAGGTGCTGAACTCAGAACATTTCCACACGACACTTTTATAGCGCAATGATTGCACTTTCAACATCCTCTGGAATCCTGGTGTTTGCAGTTTTGGGAGGGGCCGGCTGGCCCCTCCTGGAACTGCAAAACCCAGGATTCCATAGGAGGTTGAAAGTGGAATCATCGCGCTATAAAAGTGTCGTGCGGAAATGGCCTCAGTGTTTGCTTTCAAGTTTGGTGGATCTGATATGATAATAGAAGTTGTTAAAAAAAATTGGCTATTATTTTTGAGCTTTAATCATCAAATAAGATGTGGGTTTAAACACACACCTTAAAAAGCATGTGCAATGCACTTCCTTCCTATCAGAAGGAAATCATTCAAATGAGATTGATTAAGATGAGGTCCTGATCCGGCATGCATATCTGATCTGGTTGGAGCCCTTCTTCATCATCATCATTATCAGTAATAAAAAATGCTTGCTGGAAACAGAGGCTATTTCTGCACTAGCTTGTTAAAGTGCTCTTATTCCACTTTCAGCATCCTATGGACTCCTGGATTTGCAGTTTAGGGAGGGGTCTCAAGTCCCCTCCCCTCAAAGCCCCCTCCTAAACTGCAAACCTCAGGATTCCATAGGATATGGAAAGTGGAATAATCGCACTACAAGAATCTAGTGCAGAAATGGCCGGAGTCAAAGGAGGAAGGCTCTTTGCTTCATTGGTTCAGTTGCACTTTGGCATGAAATTAAGGAGCTTTGTATTTTGCCTAGAAATCCCTAAATGACTTGAGCCCAAAACCCTTGGAAAGCCATTTCTGGCAGAGCTTGACTCCAACCCTGTATACACTTACCAGAGAATAAACCCCACAGAAACCCATTGGTTTTACTTCTGAGTAAGCTTACACTGCTGCAAAATCTTCTGCAACCTTCAGCAAAGGCAGTGTGTAGTAAAGTCTTGGGAAGTTCTGATTAATTCTGAGTCCACCCAGGGTTATTTAACATTTAGTTACTTATGTACCTCTGTTCATAAATCATATCCTGGTGGTTTAGATATTTAAAATGCAACAATACAAATGAAAAGGGACAGGACTGATGTGGAAGTGTGCCCCATGCAGGGAGCTCAACTGGCTGTAATTTTAGGCCTCTCTTAAGACATTATTTAGGGCCTAAATGCCATAAAAGCACCAGATCCCAGATCCTGTCTGATCTTGGAAGCTAAGCAGGGTCAGTCCTGGTCAGTACTTGGATGGGAGACTATGAAAGAACACCAGGTGCTGCAGGCTCATTTTCAGAAGAAGAAACATGGCAAAATCACTTGCCAAAAAACACATGATGATATTTATGGTCTCCATAAGTCGACAGGTGACTGGAGGGCATATGCACATATCCACAAGACTTGATATGGTATCATAAACGTGCAGAAACTTTATTGTTGGGAAACAGTTGCAGGAGGTGAACTGCAGCTGAGGAAAGCATCCCAGACTGATGTTGGATGGGCTCCGCCATTCCCTCACGCTGGGGTAGAGCTTTCCAAACGGTGTGCCATGACACGTTAGTGTGTTGCCTGAAGTGTGTCGCCTACACTCTTGGAAATGCATGTTATTATTTATAAATCATGCAGTTTTAAAGATATACGGAATGTTTTCATGAGATATATTGTGTCCCCATACATTCTGTTATTGCAATTTATGTATGTGTCTGTATCTGTTCTAAGGGGTTAGTTTAACCTCCAGTTTGCTGGTAAAACTGAATTACTTGTCGTGCAATGATGCATGTCTAAAAAGTGTGTCACCAACATGAGAAGTATGGAAAGCTCTGAGCTGGGATATGGTAGACCTGAGATCCTAACCAAGGTGGCCTTAATATTAATCTAATTTGTCTTCAGCCTTAATTGGCTGATAAGCCAAACCCAAAAGGTGCTCCTGACCAATGGCTGCTTTTCCTCCTGGAGGGAAGTGACTAGTGGGGTGCCACAGGGTTCTGTTCTGGGCCCAGGGCTCTTCAACATCTTCATCAATGACTTGGATGAAGGGGTGGAAGGCATGCTGATCAAATTTGCAGATGATACCAAATTGGGAGGACAGGATCAATTTTCAAAATGACCTTGACAGATTGGAGAGCTAGGCCAAAGCTAATAAAATGAATTACAACAGAGAGAAATGTAATGTCCTGAACTTAGGCAGAAAAAATGGAATGCACAAATATAGGATGGGGGATGCGTGGCTGGATAGCAGTCCATGGGAAAGGGATGTAGCAGTCTTGGCAGATCACAGGGTGAACATGAGTCAGCAGTGTGATGCAGCAACCAAGAAAGCTAACACGATTCTTGGTTGCATCAATAGGAGTGTGGTGTCCAGATAGAGGGAGGTAATGGTACCCCTCTATTCTGCATTGGTTAGACCTCATCCTGAATACTGTGTCCAGTTCTGGGCACCTCAATTCAAGAAGGATATGGACAAGGTGGAGCATGTCCAGAGGAAGGTGAGCAAAATGGTGAAAGGTCTGGAAGCCATGATGCCCTATGAGGAGTGGCTTAGGGAGCTGAGTATGTTTAGTCTGCAGAAGAAAAGATTGAGAGGGAACATGAGAACCATTTTTAAATATTTGAAAAGATGCCGTATCGAAGTGGGAATGGGCTTGTTTTCCACGGCTCCAGAGACTAGGACAAGGAGCGATGGATTCAAACTACAGGAAAAGGATTCCACCTAAACATTAGGAAGAACTTCCTAATGGTCAGAGCTGTCTGGCAGTGGAATCTGCTGCTGCCTCCATGGAGTGTGGTGGAGTCTCTCTCTCTCTTTGGAGGTTTTTAAGGAGAGGCTGGATGGCCCTTGCTGGGGGTGCTTTGTGTTCCTGTATGACAGAAGAGAGTTGTGGGCCCTTTCCAGCTCTAAGCTTCCATGATTTCGTGATTTTAAAAGCAGCTGAAAAGGTGCGATGACAGAGGATTAATTGGGGCTGTTCCTGCCAAGCAGGGACAGTTGGAGGCGTGGGAAACCGGACTGTGCACATGTGAGTCCTCTGCCATCTCAACAGCTAGGAGAATGGCAGAATCAAAATGGTAACAGGAAGCTTTATTCCTTGGTTCTGCTTCCAGCCACCTCTGTATCCTTGAAGGGCCAGGTGAAACCAAAGCGGCCTGCCGGCAGAGCACAAAATAATCCTTTGTATGTCATTAGCCAGCCATGATGCTGATAAAGACTCCAGAGCCAACCTGCAGGGCGAATGAGCCAGACAGGAGATGGGACCTTACAGAATCTCCAGGAATCTGGAAGAGGTGGAGACATTCAGTTTCCCTGGTGCAAGAGCCTAGAATTTCACAGCTGGCAGGAAGGGCCCACGAAGGGCCATCCAGTCCAACCCCCTGCCAGGCAGGAGTCTCATTGCGTGCTGGAATTTGCTGTTCTCAAATGACCACTTTTTCTGGGTAGCTGATCCGGTTCACTCCTCCACCCTTTGGGACAGAGGCATCCCAGGAAAGAGCAGCGTCTGTATTCAGTGTTGCTGCAAAATCTTATTTCACTTTCTTTCTTTCTTTCTTTCTTTCTTTCTTTCTTTCTTTCTTTCTTTCTTTCTTTCTTTCTTTCTTAAAAAAATGCTTATCAGGAGATTCTGTGGGTGGCTGTTGCTTTAATCTGTTTGCAGTTTGGCTAATTTACTCCACTTGAGCTGCCAATTCAGTTATTGATTTTAAAATATACCTTTGTCCTTTTCTTTTTTCTCTCCAAGCAGAACAACTAGAAGGTTTAAAATATTTATCTTCAAAGGTGGTTTTGCCAGTTCTTTCCTCTGAAATATAGCCTACTATAGCACCTGGTTTTTGCTGGCAGTTTCCCATCCACGTGCTGAACAGGGCTGACCCTGCTTAGCTTCCAAGAGCAGACTGGGTCTGATGATGTCTTTAGCAGGACAAATGTTGTCCCCATCTTCAAGAAGGGAAAAAAAGAGGACCCAAATAATTATCGCCCCGTCAGCCTGACATCAGTACCCAGAAAGATCCTGGAGCAGATCATTAAGCAGTCAGTTTCTAATCATGTAGAAAGCAACGCGGTAATCAAGAGAAGTCAACATGGATTTCTCAAAAATAAGTCATGCCAGACTAATCTTATCTCTTTTTATGATAGAGTTACTAGCTTGATAGATGAAGGGAATGCTGTGGATGTAGCATATCTCGATTTCAGTGAGGCCTTCGACAAAGTTCCCCACGACATTCTTGCAAGGAAGCTGGTAAAATGTGGGCTGGACAGGGCTACTGTTAGTTGGATCTGTAATTGGTTGACCGACCGAACCCAAAGGGTGATCACGAATGGCTGCTTCTCATCCTGGAGAGAAGTGACTAGCGGGGTGCCACAGGGTTCTGTCCTGGGCCCAGTGCTGTTCAATATTTTTATCAATGACTTGGATGAAGGAATAGAGGGCATGCTGATCAAATTTGCAGATGACACCAAATTGGGAGGGGTTGCTAATACGCCAGAGGACAGGATCAAAATTCACAATGACCTGGAAAGGTTGGAGAGCTGGGCCAAGGCGAACAAAATGAAATTCCACAGAGAGAAGTGTAAGGTCATACACTTAGGGAGAAAAAATGGAATACAGAAATATAGGATGGGGGACACGTGGCTGGATAGCAGTGCGTGTGAAAGGGATCCAGGAGTCTTCATAGACCACAAGCTGAACATGAGTCAGCAGTGTGATGCGGCAGCCAAGAAAGCCAATGCAATTCTCGGCTGCATCAATAGGAGTCTGGTGTCTAGATCGAGAGAGGTACTGGTACCACTCTACTCTGCTTTGGTTAGACCCCATCTTGAATCCTGTGTCCAGTTCTGGGCACCCCAATTCAAGAAGGAGATGGTCAAGCTGGAGCAAGTCCAGAGGAGGGCAACCAAAATGGTGAGCGGTCTGGAAGCCATGAAGCCCTATGAGGATAGACTTGGAAAGCTGTGGATGTATAGTCTGCAGAAGAGAAGGTTAAGAGGGGACAGGATAGCCATGTTTAAATAGTTGAAGGGATGTCATGTGGAGGAAGGAGAGGGCTTGTTTTCTGCTGCTCCAAAGACCAGGACAAGGAGCAACGGATTCAAGCTGCAGGAAAGGGGATTCCACTTGAACCTCAGGAAGAACTTCCTGACAGTCAGGGCTGTCCGGCAGTGGAATCTGCTGCCTCGGAGTGTAGTGGAGTCTCCTTCGTTGGAGGTTGTTAAGCAGAGGCTGGATGGCCATTTGTCGGGAGTGCTTTGAGGGTGTTCCTGCATAGCAGGGGGTTGGACTGGATGGCCGCTGAGGTCTCCTCCAACTCTACATTTCTATGATTCTATGACTTATGCCTCTGTGTTTGTGCGTGTGTGCGTGCGTGCGTGCGCACATGTGCCTACAGGTCATTTGTCAAGTTATGGGACCCAAGATTTCCATAGGATTTTCTGAGGCAAGGAGTCCTCAGAGATGGTTTGGCAATACCTTTGCCTAAGATATTGTCTCCGTCCTCCCTCCGATCTTTCCCCTCCGGGAGACCTTGAAGCCTTTGATCCTGCACCCAGACACAAGTGCAATTAATATTCAGTACACTGCTGCTAATCATGATTGCCCATGCTTATAAGGTTTCAATAGCTAGAGCACGCTCTAATTCTCCTTCCTATAAGCTAAGCTAAGCAGAGTTTGCCAATATGGTCATGGCAGGAGCCAAGCATCCTGACAGTGACTTTGTCCTTGTGTGGTCCCAAGCCGGAGCCCTTCTAGGGCTCGTGTTGCATTCTTTTGGGCAGGAGTCCTCCTCCGGTAGTTTAAGACATTGCTCCTGCCCTCTTAAGTCATTTACCCAGAGTCTGAGAGCCACCCTTCCAACCGGAGTGTAGCTCTTCTTGCCTGATTCCAGAAGCAGAGAGGGTTGGACCTGGCTGGTCCCAGGATGAAAGGCCACCTGGAGGGAGTAACAGGGATCTCCAAAGAGGGTTGGGAGGGAATCTGGCTTAAAACCTTGGAGACACCCATGGCACCCATTCAGAGATGATATGAATGGTCCAGGTGGGACCTCTAAGGGCTGACTGAGCTGAAGGTCATGGCAGCCTCCTGTCTCCTGATGGAGCATCCTCAGTAGCATCTCCAAGCAGGGGGTCCTGTCTCAAACCTTGAGGGCCATGGCCGACAGTCAGAGTCAAGAACAGTGGACTAAATGAACCAAAGCCCTGGCTCCAGAACAAAGACAGTTTCCTAGACTCTGGGGCACAAGATCCCAGACTCAGCATCCCCAGGTGGGGCTACAGAAGCCCTGGAGACGGCCATGGCCGCCCATCAGAGGTGACAGCACTTGGGTTGGTGGACCACTAAGGACCTGGCTGAGGTGTCAGGTGGGCGTTTGTGCTCCCTTTGCAAAAACAAGCAGGTCCTGTCCCTCGGCATCTCCTGGTCGTCGTCATCATCATCATTATCATCATCATCATCATCGTAGCAATAATAACAATTTTTATTTTGTTACCTGCCTCAACACAAAGCTCGACGCAGAATACAACAAAGGTTAAAATACAATTAAAACCAGCATACCAATTAAAAACACATTATAATTAAACTACACTAAAAAGTAAAACTATTCAATACAAATGTATCATAATTAAAATAATAATTAAAATACATCATAATTAAAAATCGACTGGGTAGACCTGCTGGTAGAGATAAGTCTTTAGCAGTTTTTTAAATTCAGATGGCATAGAAGGACATTTGCTCAAAGCTCAGGAGATTTTCTTCTGCTGGTGGTCAGTGTAGACCAAGGGTTCTTAACTTTTTCTTTACCATGGATCCCATTAAAATATCTTTTGTTGCCACAGACTACTAACACTTCCACTCAAGCTGTTAAAAAGTGCATCAGATAGACAGATAGATAGATAAGTTGATTGTCAAAGAGTTCAAATTGTGATGAAGGGTCTGGAAGCCATGAAGCCCTATGAGGATAGACTTAGAGAGCTGGGGGTGTTTAGTCTGCAGAAGAGAAGGTTAAGAGGGGACAGGAGAGCCATGTTTAAATATGTGAAGGGATACCATGTAGAGGAAGGAGAGGGCTTGTTCTCTGCTGCTCCAGAGACCAGGACGAGGAGCAATGGATTCAAGCTGCAGTAAAGGAGATTCCACCTGAACCTCAGGAAGAACTTCCTGACGGTCAGGGCTGTCCAGCAGTGGAATCGGCTGCCTCCATGGAGTGTGGTGGAGTCTCCTCCTTCTTTGGAGCTTTTTAAGCAGAGGCTGGATGGCCATCTGTTGGGAGTGCTTTGATGTGTGTTCCTGCATGGCAGAATGGGGTTGGACTGGATGGCCCCTGGGGTCTCTTCCAACTCTAGGATTCTATGAATCTATGAAATTGGGGGAGAAGGGAGAAATAAGTAATTGCACACACTCTTATTGCAATATTTCTCCCTCTTCTCTCTTTCTCTCAACTGCAAAAGCTCATAACATTTCTTCAAGCCTCTGCGGACACCCTGCGGTGACCACAGTTTAAGAACTGCCTGTGTAGACCACACCAGACGAGGCAGCCCACCAGCCTCTGGCTCAGCAGAAGTCAGCTTTCTGCGTTCTGCATAGGCAAACTCAGCAATGTCTTGGGCAGAGGAGGCTCCAGGCCTTTTGTCCACAGGGGCTGCATTTCCTCCCCTTGGGGTGGCTGTTGGAGCCGGGCCAAAGCACCAAAAAGGCTGCCTGTAGAGAATAAAGGCCTGACCGGCAACCACATGGAACGGGCACCTGGCAGGAAGGGCATCAGCGCCTGGCTGAGCCAAAGCAAAAAGCGCTGGGCTGGGACTGGCGTGATTGAACGCTGCTTCCCTCCCACCCCTCTGCACCCCCTCCAAAAAATAAAAAGGTGCCTGCGATGCCAGTTGCTGGAGGCCTTAGACAAACATGCAAACAGTTTTAAAAGATAAGCCAATTGAAGGGGTTTTTGAAACACTGGAAACCATGTATGGATTTTTGAGCAATAACAAACCTGTGGTTACTGGTAATTCTAGTAAGATTGGATCTGTGGTAGTGGAATAATATCTTTTCCCCCTTTTTTCTCCCCTCCACCCTATGTTACGCTTTGGCTTCTGTGGGGAGGTCAGAGCCCTTTTGTGTTTTAGTGGTAGTTAGTGTTTAGCGTTCAGTCACTGTTCAGTGTTTTATCTCACACAGGTTCCACACTAGCCTGTTATAGCGCGATGATTCCACTTTCAACATCCTCTGGAATCCTGGGGTTTGCAGTTTCGGGAGGGGCCGGCTAGCATTATCAAGGCCATTTCCGCACTAGCCTGTTATAGCGCGATGATTCCACTTTCAACATCCTCTGGAATCCTGGGGTTTGCAGTTTCGGGAGGGGCCGGCTAGCATTATCAAGGCCATTTCCGCACTAGCCTGTTATAGCGCGATGATTCCACTTTAAACATCCTCTGGAATCCTGGGGTTTGCAGTTTCAGGAGGGGCTGGCTGGCCCCTCCTGAAACTGCAAACCCCAGGATTCCAGAGGATGTTGAAAGTGGAACCATCGCGCTATAACAGGCTAGTGCAGAAATGGCCAGTGTAATTCCCTCCTGAGAAATGTATATGCCTGCTCAGTTGCAGAATCAATGTTTCATGCACAGGAGGTATTCAAGGGGCCACGGAGGCCATCTTGTCCAGCCCTTGCCGTGCAGAAATACACAGTTGCAGCACTCCTGAAAAATGCCCCTCCAACCTCTGTATAAAGACCTACAAAGATGGTGGGGGTGTGTGTCCACCACTCTCCAAGGCAGCCCATTCCACTGTCGAAGAGCTCTTACAGTCAAGTTCTCCAAACGTTTAGGCGGAATCTCCTTTTTTTGCCATTTGAACCCAGTGGTTCATCTCAGAGTCTCTTGAGCAGCATAAAATGATATAGAATCTGAGAGCTGGCTGCAAGGGGCCTCTCATCCTTCCCTGGCCATGCGTGAGTACAAAACTCCAGCCTCCTTGAACGTTGCCCATCTGCAACCCCTGTTTATAGACCTCGGAAGATGGTGAGGCCACCAGACAATTCCACTCCTGATAGCTCCTATAGTAAAATAGTTTTTTCCTTATGTTTAGGTAGAATCTCTTTTCTTGTAGCACAAGGCAGCATGTTAACTATCCTCAAAGTCCGTCCAATGTGATAATTTTGGCACGACCTATAAATATAGAACTGCTTTAGGTGGTAGGTTCAAATAACCCAGGGATCACTCTGCAGAACTGGGAATCCCCCCCCCATTTTCTTTTGGGCTACAACTGGCTGTCTGGGGGATTCTGGGAGCTGTAATCCACAAGAGATTTTCACAGCTTTGTCACTGGGACAAAAGCCACTTGCTTCTTGGAGAGCATCAACAGCTGTGAGCATCTGATGCTACAGGAACTGGCCAACTTCTGTCCAACCCCCCCCCCGCCCATCTCTGTTTTCTCCCCGCTTTCCATCACTCATTCTTTGCCCGACAGGGCTGATAGCATTTCTAATGGAGACACTAGATTCTGAAAGGAAAATGTTTTCTTCTGTGAAAGGAGGGTGCCATGTTTTTATTATGACCAAGAGTGTGATTCTCTCTGCTGTGCTTTGCATCTCCCGGCACTTGCTGGGGGAAATTACAGATGACTTTAATAATGATAAGCAAATGAGAGCAAAGAGGATTCTGCAAATAATCCCTCCATCTGCCTTTTCTCCTTCTGGGCTGCTTGGTTCGGATCGCTAAAATCCGTTTGCCCCACACTCTCCGTCTGTAAGGGAAGTTACACGGGTATAGCTCACCAACAGGGGCCATTTCCACACTAGACTCTTATAGCGCGATGATTCCACTTTCAACCTCCTATGGAATCCTGGGGTTTGCAGTTTCAGGAGGGGCTGCAAACCACAGGATTCCATAGGAGGTTGAAAGTGGAATCATCGTGCTATAAGAGTGTAGTGCAGAAATGGCCAGGATTCCCAACTGGAAAGGAGCCGTCCAAAACAGCAGCCCTGTTTGAGGGGGAGGGCTCAGTGGTTTGGATAGGTCCTTTATAGTTCAGACTAAAACCCGAAGTGGATTCCGCAGCCCCCACTAACAGAGGAACCACCAGTTGCTACTTGATGCTGGGAATCTGTGACAAGGCAGCACGAGGGACTTTCTCTAACACCTTGGGGATGGAAGGTGTTACAGGAATATCTCTCCCAGTGCTGGCTGTGCCATGAATTAATTTACGCTGCCATTTTAATGTGCAAAGTGATTTTGTGCTGGCTCTGGGTGGAGAATCCATCTTCTCCTCCCCCTGCTTTTTTTGGATGTTGATGCTGCTACACACTTGACCTACAAATGTAGCTGTCTTTAGATGCCTCTCCCTTCTAAGAGATTTTTCTGAAATTAGAACTTGGATGAGCTTCTGGTTGCTCTTGTCACTGCTACAGTTCTGAGAAAACTTGGGCTGCCATTCCTGGTGAAGCCAGGAGTTTTACTGAAGAAGGCAAAGCATCTTGCAGAGGCTGAAGTTGTCCTACCATTTATAATATTGTGGTGGCGGCAGTTTCTAAACCACAACCAGAATACAACAGAGCTGGCAGGAGTCAGCAGACCCAATGTGGTGTAGTTGTTTGAGCATTGGGCTGTGGCTCTGGAGACTACAGTTCAAATCCCTGCTTGCGCATGGAAACCCATTGGGTGACCCCGGGTAAGCCACGCTCTCTCAGCCTCAGAGGGAAGCAAACACAACCCCCCCTGAACAAATCTTGCCATGGAAACCCTGTGACTTTTGGCCGTTGAACTCAGTTTGCAGCAATTAAAGGAAGCTTGAGGACAAAGGGGGAAAATAGGAGGAGGAGAGAGAAACTGGGACATTTGAAATGCATCTGAAAAAGTGGGATGACAGAGGATTAATTGAAGATCTAAATTGAGAGTGACGGAGAGTATACAAGTCATAGAATCACAGAATCATAGAAATGTAGAGTTGGAAGAGACCCCAGGGGCCATCCAGTCCAACCCCCTGCTATGCAGGAACACCCTCAAAGCATTCCCCACAGATGGCCATCCAGCCTCTGCTTAAAAACCTCCAAAGAAGGAGGAGACTCCACCACACTCCATGAAGGCAGCAGCAGATTCCACTGCCGGACAGCCCTGACTGTCAGGAAGTTCTTCCTGAGGTTCAGGTGGAATCTCCTTTCCCGCAGCTTGAATCCATTGCTCCTTGTCCTGGTCTCTGGAGCAGCAGAAAACAAGCCCTCTCCGTCCTCTACGTGGCATCCCTTCAAATATTTAAACATGGCTATCATGTCCCCTCTTAGCCTTCTCTTCTGCAGACTAAACATCCCCAGCTCTCTAAGTCTGTCCTCATAGGACTTCATGGCTTCCAGGCCTCTCACCATTTTGGTTGCCCTCCTCTGGACTTGCTCCAGCTTGACCATGTCCTTCTGGAATTGGGGTGCCCAGAACGGGACACAGGATTCAAGGTGAGGTCTAATGAAGGTGAGGTCATCTTCCATTTGGTCTTAGTGTGGCAGCAAGATCAGCCAGCCAGTTATTTCCCACTCCACTGGCTTGAGGGGCCTGCCGGTTATGGTCGTAGGTCGTTTCCGCACTGTGCCATTATAATGCTATTACTCCACTTTCACCTCCTGTGGAATTCTGAGGTCTGTAGTTTCCTGAGGCCAAAGAGCTCTCTGGCTGAGAATCCTAAGGGTCCCTCCCTCAACTGCAAACCTCAGGATTCCACAGAAGGTTGAAAGTGGAATAATAGCACTATAATTGTCCAGTGTGGAAATGGCCTTACTTTTAGCCAGAGGGTCTGAGCCAATTAATGCCATCATAAGGAGTTGGAGGTAGAGGCCAGGGGTGGGGGGCAGAGATATTGAATCAAAGCTGCATTGATTAGCAAAAACAATCCCCCACAAAAGTATTAATTAGATTTCTGATGATGTCTTTCTCCCTTTCTCACTCATTCTAATCACTACACTTATTTGTGAAAGGAAAGGACTAAATGTTATGGGGCCTGGTCCTGCTTTCATTTTGCAGCACCTTCTGAGACAGATTTACTCAGAAGTAAGTCAAGTAAGATGCACTGCATGTTCCTCCTCCTCCTTGCTATCATCATCATCATCATCATCATCATTTCCACTTATCTCCTGCCTTTTCCCGGAAACTGAGAGACTCAAAGTGGCTTATGAAAATTAAAGCAAAGGGGCTTCTTCCCTAGCAAAGGCACTTAGTAGGGATGGGGAGCTCTGTAAAGAACTGTGTTTGCAGAATTTCTGCTTATGAGACTCTTTTTTCCACACTAGACTGTTATAGCGCGATGAATCCACTTTCAACATCCTATGGACGGCCCCTCCCGAAACTGTTGAAAGTGGATTCGTTGCGCTATAGCAGTCTAGCGTGGAAATGGCTTCTGTTAAGTTTTAGGATTCTTTGCTTTTCATATGGAGGCATTGTCGTGATATGCAACACAAACCAGGAAACTTCACCAACAGCAACAACAATAATGAAAAAAAAAGATTGCAGATTGGTACGCCTTTTGCTGATACTAATGTTTATATATAGATGAAATCCAGAAATGCAGTCCACCCTCCACATTTGTGGATGTCACTTCCATAGATTTGATTATTCTCACATTTCTCCAACCCCTTTCCCCCATCTCAGGCTCTTCTTTTCCAGGGAACTTCCTGCTTGGCAGCTGTGGTCGGGCCGCACAGCTCTTTAAAAATTCACCCCTACTCCTTCTCCTCCTCCACCGCCCCCAGCTATTGACTGGCGAACTAAGGATGTGTAGTGGCCCCATTTCTCAGCACCATGAACCTCTCCCAGTGCCCCCAACACACACCCAAGGAAGGGAAATGGGCAAGAAAGAGGAAGTATAGAGTCACCAAGCCGACCCACTCCCCCTTCCCTCTCCTTCCCTCGACCTGGGTGACCGCTCTTCCCGCTATGCCAACCCTCTTCCCACAGAGATGTGCACATTTTGTTATTTACTCCCCCCCCATTTTTTGGGGTCCTGCACCCCTAAGTTGCTATGGTTTAAGGAAGGACACTGGGGAAGATGGTGGCAGGGTGGCCTGTCTGCCTGCAATCCAGGTCATTTCCACCCTACACTTTTATAGTGCTATTATTCCACTTTCAACATCTTTGGGGGAATTCTGGGGTTTGTTGTTTCCTGAGGCCCAAGAGCTCCCTGGCTGAGAATTATAAATGGCCCTCCCTAAATGCCAAACCCCAGGATTCCCAAAGGACGTTGAAAGTTGAATGATAGCACTATAAGAGTCTAGTGTAGTGTGGAAAGGCCCTATGTTTCTACTATATATACATACATGCATACATACATATACATACATATATCGTGTGTATATACGTATGTGTATATATGTGTGTGTATATATGTATTTTCCTATAATAATAAATGGCCCTAGTCTGCTGCCCCGGCAGCTATGTGTAGATGTGCAATTTCTGACCACTTTCAACTCCAAATTAGGGAGAAAAAATGGAAAACACACACACACATATATATCCATATATGCAGTTGTTGGATGCCTTCAAGTCATTTCCAATTTATGGCTACCCTATTTATTATTTTTTTATTTTTATTTGTATCCTGCCTCTCCACATGGATTGAGGCGGCGAACAACATGAAATACATTATACATTACAAATAGCATGTATTTCTATACTGCTTATCCGCTAAGTGCTCTCTAAGCGGTTTACAATGTGTTTTTAGCTAATTGGCCCCAACAAGCTGGGTACTCATTTTACCGACCTGCGGAAGGACGGAAGGCTGAGTCAACCTGGAGCCCGGCGGAATCGAACTCACAACCTTATGTCTGCAGTACCGGCATTTAACCACTGCGCCATCAGGGCTCCTGCTATCACAGGGTTTTCTTGGGCAGAGAGTGTGTGATGAGCATAGCTGAGTGGGAATCAAGCCCTGGTCTCCGGGTTGCAGTTCAGTGCTCAGACCGCTCGGCCACGCTGGCTCCTCGTTCGTATGGATATGTCTACATGTGTGTTTGCAAAGAGAGGGAGGTTCTGTGTGAGGGATGCAGGGTCTTCCTCCCTCTGAAGCTTCAGAAGATCTCTCCTAAAAGTTTGAAGAGAAAGCTGTGCTCTGTTCGTGTTTGGTCTCCCAGGGCCCCAGAGGCAGGACTGGGCTCCCCCTGGCAGGACCACTCGCAGGTCAAGAGCTGAGGGTCAGAACTGGGGGTTTCTGGCAGAGCAACACATCTCCAGCCCCCACCACCACCAGCTGAGTTTCTAAGAGAGATTGGATAAGGTTTGCTCTTGCAGGGAGAAGAGTGGTCAGAGCAGCACAACATTACTGTGTGTGAAGGGAAGACAGAGGGCTGCTCATCCCTCCGCCTGTCCTCCAACCGGAAGGGATGTGATGTCCCCCCTCTTTTCAATTTCAGCTGAAAATTAGCCATTTTGGGTTAAGGTCAGGGTACTTTGTGGGGTTGCGGCAAGCAAGCACATTCAGCCTGCTGTATTTTTCTTGGAGTTTGTGTGCTTTTAGGTGTCCCCCCCAGTTTTAAAGGTCTGGGGGATTGAAGAGACTCGAGGGAGACCACCAAATGAGGTTTGGGGTGAGGCCCATGCCCCACAATGATTGCCCCCCTGAGCTAGACCGTATGTGTCCCTGAATCCCTGTTTTCTTCTTCTTGGTTTGGTTTCCGTGCATGTGGGTTAGGAACAGACTGTCACCAGAGCAGATCCAAAGGCTTGTCTCTGGAGATGCAATGCTGTGAGACAGAGTGCTTAACCACTAAAATTTGCAGCAGGCTTACAAGTGATGGGAGGTGCAGCTCTGAGACTGCTGGGTCAGCTGCCTGCCATGTTCTGTTTAAAGGAAGGCGAAGGACGAATGCCAGTCCCAGCTGCCAGGGGCTGGGATGCCTTCACATTTGTTGGCTGCAGCAGCATCCTGCTTCAACTTTCTTCCCTCTCCAGTGAATCCTAGAATCCTAGAGCTGGAAGAGGTCCCAGGGTCATCCAGTCCCATGCAGGAAGACACAATCAATGCACTCCCATTGACAGATGGCCATCCAACCTCTGTTTAAATCCTCCAAAGAAGGAGGCATCCTCCAAGGCAGCAGCAGATTCTATTGTCAAACAGCTCTTGCCATCAGGAAGTTCCTCCTAATGTCTAGCTGGAATCTCTTTTCCTGTACTTTGAGGCCATTGCTCTGTGTCCTAGTCTCTGGAGCTGCACAAAACAAGCTTGCTCCATCCTCCATCTGTCATCCCTTCAAATATTTAAAGATGGCTATCATGTCCAGGCTAAACACACCCAGCAACCTCAGCCACTCCTCACGGGGCTTCAGGGTTTCCAGGCCTTCTACCATTTTGGTCCCCCTCCTCTGGACAGTGATAGGGGACAGCCCCAGACCATGATCCCCTTGACTTTCTTGGAAAGCATATACTTATCTCAAGACTCACAGCCCAGCATCTGTGGCATACAGAAATATTAAGGCCATTTCCGCACGACACTCTTATAGTGCGATGATTCCACTTGGAACACAGAGACCGCAGCTCCCAGAATCCTCTGGTTCCAGCTTTACTGTTATTGCTATTAAAATTGTTTATATCCTGCCCTACCTGCAACATTTTTGAGAGATCCATGCTGTCATGCCACTGTAGGGGGTGGGGAAGACTGCTAAGTGCCCTGTGCAAGGAAGGTTGGAAATAATAATCATGTTTTCTTCAGAAGGTCAGTGAAAGCAAGCATAGAATGTATTAAAAACTACCACATCACAAACAATCAACTTTTGAGGACCAGACAGTAGCCAAAATCCTACTTGTGAATCTCCTGGAGCAGCTTTACTTCTTGGTCGGATGCAGAACATCTGCATTCATTTCAAGGTTGCAAAAACTGTGCTTTGCATGCGGAGTTAGGTATGAAGTTCCATTTTGCATAGAAGTGCCCACAACGTATAGACGCCCATGCACAAGGCACATAGATGTGCACTGTGCATTAGGCACATACACACATGTGTTTGCACGTGAATATCTTGGTGGTGGTTGTTGTTTATTTATACAGTGCCATGCTTGCACATGGTGCTTTACAAACAAAACAACCAAAAACAAAAGGCGTACAATCTAAAAGATATTTATATATACACAAAGGGAAGGAAGGAATAATAATGCTATACCATACAATTGTAAAAAAAATTATCCCGATAAAATACAAAAGATGCAATATAGTATAAAACAAACTGGCAAATGCATCTAATCAAACTGTACAAGACTATAAAACAATATTAAAATAAAATCCCAGAAGCTTTGGAAAACAAGAAAGGATTTCACTGAGATTTGAAAATAATGAGGGAAGGAGCAATTCACAAACGTTCAGGGAGGCAACTCCAAGAGTTTGGAGCATAGAGTGGGAAAGGGCGAAGCGGAGCCAAGAAAGAGGAGACCGTTGGTTGGGTGAGATGCCCCAGTTTCTGAGAACAGGGATTTTGCATAGGCTGGTCAAAAGAAATAAGGGCTGGAAGTTGCCCCAGTTGTGCACTGCTGCCGTTCAACACAGGAGTTGTGTAGCATAATCAGTGCATAACTCTGGTGCAGAAATTTGCACCCCACAGCCCCTCGTGGGAGACTTTGGCCCATTCCTGGAAGAGACAGTTCTGACCATCCTTCGGAGTCCTGGGAGGGGAGAT
Source organism: Ctenosaura bakeri (assembly GCA_948474755.1). Taxonomy (NCBI): domain Eukaryota; kingdom Metazoa; phylum Chordata; class Lepidosauria; order Squamata; family Iguanidae; genus Ctenosaura; species Ctenosaura bakeri. Next base: position 217,109 of record CAOLHI010002426.1, on the reverse strand, counting down.
GTCAAAAGTGCTTCCAGAGAGGGGGAGTTTGCCCCCTAGGGAGCCACTGCCAAAAAGGCCTTGACTTTCATACCCAGCGCCTGCACCCCAAAAACCAACAGAGCAAGGAGCAGGGCCTCGTTGGGCAGTCGGACTGGTGTGAGAGAAAGTGAGAAAATGTCACGGAAAATGAGAAGAGCAAACAAGCGCTTGTTAACATTTGCATTGATTCATTTTCCTTCTCAGCTGGGATTCATCAGCCACTAATTGCATTTGTGGGAGAAAAGGGCTGTCACAGTCCCTCGTAAGCACTTTTGCAGACAAATGCTTGTCAGTAGGGGTGGAAAGGGTATTCAAAATTTTCCAAAAAATGGTCACAATACAAGTTTCTTGAGTGCCGACAAACACTGATGAGAAGAATCCTGGACTGTCAAGAATCTTTGCAGTTTAGGACTATGCAATATTCACACAGGGTAACTTTGCAGAGAGGAAGCATTTTCCAGACAGGAAATAGCATGGTCTGCACTGAAGTATTATTTTCCCTGTGAAAAATCCTGTCTCCTGTAGAGAAAATGCAATTTTCTGTGCAAAAATACCACATCTGAATTTTGCAGGTAATAAGTCTTGAAGTGCAAATTGACTTCAAAAACTCTGCAGCTCTTGAAAACTTTCTCACTGCAGGAAGAAAATTGCCAAAAGCTCAGCAAAGATTTACGCTCCCTTCCTGTGAGTTCCTCCTTCATGCGCCCTGCTTCTGCATGAATGCCTGGCCGGGACCATCGCTTGTTTTTCCGTTTGTTTATTCCTTCCTTTTCCCCAGCCCTGGGAATGAAGGGAGCTTACAAAAATCGCATCCCAATAAAAGGGCATGTAAGAATGTAAGTAAAAACACAGAAAAAGTGATTACTAAAATGCAATTAATATTATCCATTGAGTTAAAACTATTTAGAACAAATCCATTAAAATGACAAGAGATTTTAAAAAAAATCAGTAGAATAGCAGACAATTAAAAGCCCCTTTCGTTGGTTCCTAAAAGCCAGTTGGAATACAGAAGTTTCTCGTTGCCGGTAGAGGAGCGAAGAGAGGGGCAGCCAAGCCTCCTTAAGGAGGGGGTTCTAAACTGAAGAACTCCCACCAAGAAGGCGCTGCATCCCGTGTTTTCAGCAGTCTTGTCTCTGAGGTAGTGGGACCACAGCAAGGGCCTCTCCAAGGATCTTAGAGCCTAGGAAGGTTCACGAAACAAGACATCGGCCAAAATTCAGTATTGTAGTTAGGGATTTGGAATTTCGAGGTACAGATCTGTAACTTATCTGTGTTCGTGGAATCATAGACTCCTAGAGTTGGAGGAGACCAGCAGGGCCATATAGTCCATCCCTTTCTGCCATGCAGGAGGACACACTCCAAGCATCCCCAGCAAATGGTCATCCAGTCTTGGGCCCTTTCCGCATGGTATTTGCCATGCAAAAGGGCGCCTGGAGCATCACGCGATTGTGAGAAGGGATCTGCACAATGCACTCACAATGGTGCGATGCTGCAGGAGGCGGCAGGCGCCGATTGCACACCTTTTCATTTTCGGCTTTTAGCCGAAAATAGTGCGGGATTGCGCATTGCTCCTGGTCCCCGCGTGCACTTACTTGGTGTGAGGAGCCTCCAGAGCCATGCCGGTGTCGCTTCCTGCCCCAGTGCAGCCTGGGAAACTCCCGGGCTGCGCTGCGGAAGGAAGAGGCAGGAGTCTCGCGTGAGCAGGCAGCTCGTGCAGAGCTGAAGCAGCAGGGACATGAGAGCCTCTCGCTGGAGGCTGCTCGTGTGATCCCTGCACCCCAGCGCCGGAAAAATATAAGGTGCAGAACCGGTTTAAAACTTCCAAAGAAGGAACAGGCTCCACCCTGCTCCATTGAGGGCATTGCTTCATAGTGTCCTGGTCTCTGGACCAGGAGAAAAAAGCTTCCTCCACCCTCCATATGACATCCCTTCACATAGTTAGACATGGCTATCATGTCCCCTCTTATCCTTCTCTTCTGCAGACTAGATACCCCCAGCTCCCTCAACCACTCTTTGTAGGGCTTCATGGCTACCAGACCATTCACCATTTTAGGCACCCTCCTCCGGACTTGTTCCAGCTTGTCGATATCCTTCTTGAATTGGGGTGCCCAGAACTAGACACAGGATTCCAGGTGAGACCCAACCAATGCAGAATAAAGTGGTATTATTACTTCCCTTCATCTCAACACTATACTCCTATTGACGCAGCCTAGAATCTCATTGGCTTTTTTAGCTGCCACATCACACTGTTCCCTTGTGTTCAGCTTGTGGTTCACCAAGACTCCCAGATCCCTTTCGCCTGTACTGTTTTCAAGCCAGGTGTCACCCATCCTATATCTGTGCGTTCACTGAACCTACATAGTCACAGCCCAGCTTAACAACCAGCAATTGCTGTGAGAGACAGAGGTCTGTTCTGCTCGTGATCAGGGTGCGTGGATGATAACGTTCCCCCTGCAAGTGAGGCTGTGGCAAGGACTTGCCAACAATCCAAGTCCTGCCTCTGGTGGTCACAGCATCCCTTGTGTCTGATTGCCAACTGAATGGACCCCCTTCACTGATTTGGCAGCAGGTGGCTCAAGGTGCACCGGGGAAGAGGTCTGGCCAGGAGACCTTACTTACCTGCTTAGTTATGTCTCTTTTCCTAGGCCATTTCCTCACTAGACTGTTATAGCACTATCATTCCACTTGCAGTATCCTATGGAATCCTTGGGGATGCAGTTTCAGGAGGGGCCGAGACCCCAGGATTCCATAGGATGTTGCAAGTGGAATAGTAGCGCTATAACAGTCTAGTGTGGAAATGGCCTTAAATAGCTGATCCAGGGTTTCAGCAACAGTTGTTTGGATACACAGAGCGAAGCTGTGTTGGATTTTGTTGGTTGTATTGAGCATTTTAAATAGTTCAGGCTGCTCTCTTATAGAGGATGCTCCCTTATTTTCTTCTATAGACTTATAGAAGAAATAAAGAAGAGGATTTCCCTATCTCATTTTTTGCCTTGTCTCCCTCCATTTCAGATTTTCTTTCAAGAGTTCAGAGAAACCCACAGAAAGATGTCTGTCCTCTTTGATTTCATCCTCACGACAATCTTATGAAGTAGGTCAGGCTGCAGGAGAGAGAGAGAGAAGTTACTCAACAATAACAGTAGTTCAGAAGGGGAACTCAGTTACTTATTGGCTACCAAGTTACTCTTGCTGTTACTATTGTATTGTTGGAAAAGATAAGAACATGCTCTCTGCTTCCCCCAAGTGGCCAGTTCAAATACTACACCTTGTGAATTCTGAGAAAAGGGCAGAAAGTGTTCCAAAGCGACCTTTCTTGGCTGCAGTGGGAGACAGATAACCGCGTGATTCTTCCTCCTCTCTTTCCTGCTGCTTGGACTGAGTCAGCCCATACCTGTGGAGTAACGAATAAGAGGCAAGCAAGCAAGTCTTGTTCCACTGGAGAGTAGAGGGTTACACCGTTGCCACTACCAGCAAAATATAACTCAATCCCAGTTCATTGCTGCCAAAAAATGACTAGTTCCCAAAGGAACTCCTTAGAGGAACAAATTACTCCCCAGCTCTGTATAGACGTTTGATCTATAGTTGGACGTTAGACCCGTGGAGGAAAAAGTTTGGGTTGCCAGGAGGTGGACTGGGACTTAAAGCGACGTAGAATCAATGGCCTTTCTCCCTCCCTGTCAGCAAAAGGTTGGAAGTTGATGTGTCAGAACTTCAGAACAGAGAATGCACTGTTTCTAAGAGCATAAAAACGGAATATCATCCTAATTACTGGAGTTGTCCTTTCACAGATGTTCTGGTCCCTTTGGAGTTTTAGGAGCTGAGCATGCACCCAGCATAATCTCAAGCCATGGGTTGTACCTTTTGGGACTGTAGGTGGGGAAATAGCATGCTTGAATCCTTCTCTGAAAATTAAAAGAAAAGCACGTGCCTGAGCGTAGGAAGCTAGGAGCTCAGGGAAACGGTGATGGCCAAGATCCTTGCTTGCATAGTCCAAATCTGCACTCACGTGGCTACACGGTGGTTGCATTACATCACTGTTCTGTTGAGTACCGACACTATAACTGATGATGTTTCTGCCTATGGGCAGAGGGGAATAAAGTGGCACATTGAAGACGTGGATGATTAATTGCACACCCTCTTAGAACGCATAGCTATGTGGCTGAGATCCTATGGGTTAGTACCATCCCAAGCTGAATCAGTTGCTAGAGGGTGAGTCAACACCATTTAATGGTGAAGAAAACCCTATGAAATACATGGGGTCACCCTAATTCAAGAAGTGAATTGGATGCATGCACACCCACACAGATCCAGTGCATTCAGTGACCCTTCTCTGGTAGAATTATAGAATCCTGGAGCTGGAAGACACCCCAAGGGCCATCGTGTTTGGACAGAGAGCTACCCAGCCTCTTTTTAAGAACTTGAAGAGGAGGAGTCTCCACCACACTCCATTGAGGCAGCAGCAGATTCCACTGTCCAATTGCTTTTACTTTCAGGAAGTTCTTCCTAAGGCTTAGGTGGAACCTTTTTTTTTCCTGTAAATTGTAGCTGTTGCTTTATGTCCCAGTCTCTGGAGCAGCAGAAAACAAACTTGCTCGTTCTTCCTTATACATCCTTTCATAGGGCATGGTTTCCAGGCATGGTCAGAATATGCTTTAGGCCCAGGCAAAATGGTTACACTTGTGAAACTCTGCCTTGTTATGGTCAATTGCCAACAAGTCAGTTTCAACTAAGGGTGACTCTCTGAAGAGAGTTGCCCCAAGTCCCCCTGTCCTCAACAGCCCTGCTCAGGTCTTGCAGACTCAGGCTAGCAATGGCTTTCTTGATAGAGTCCATCCTGCCATCTTCCACTTTGGCAAGCATTGTTGCCTTTCCTAACAATACATGCCATCTCACAATGTCTCTAAAGCACAATACCTTCAGTTTCATAGAATCATAGAATCATAGAATTTCAGAGTTGGAAGAGACCACACAGGCCATCCAGTCCAACCCCCTGCCATGCAGGAACGCCCTCAAAGCACTCCCGACAGATGGCCATCCAGCCTCTGCTTAAACACCTCCAAGGAAGGAGACTCCACTACACTCCGAGGCAACAGATTCCACTGCCGGACAGCCCTGACTGTCAGGAAGTTCTTCCTGAGGTTCAGGTGGAATCTCCTTTCCTGCCGCTTGAATCCATTGCTCCTCATCCTGGTCCCTGGAGCAGCAGAAAACAAGCCCCCTCCTTCCTCTACGTGGCATCCCTTCAGATATTTAAACATGACTATCATGTCCCCTCTTAACCTTCTCTTCTGCAGACTAAACATCCCCAGCTCTCTAAGTCTATCCTCATAGGGCATCATGGCTTCCAGGCCTCTCACCATTTTGGTTGCCCTCCTCTGGACTTGCTCCAGCTTGTCAATATCCTTCTTGAATTGGGGTGCCCAGAACTGGACACAGTATTCAAGATGGGGTCTAACCAGTTTAGTTGCTTTGGCTTCTGTGTTCACAGTTGTTTTGCTCTTGGACCCCTTTCCTTTGGTGTCCTCCATGGTGCTGGTGGAGCTGTCCTCCACCACCCCATTTCAGATGAGTTGATTCTCTGCTTGTCAGCTTTCTTCATTGTCCAGCTTTCACCCCCATCTATAGAAACTGGGAATCTTATGGAATGGATGATCCTGGCTTTGATATCTTAATGATGTATCTTTACACTCGCTCTACTTGGAGAATACCTTCTTTGCACACTGACCAAAAAGTAGAGCCCCCTGCATAAGGAAATTTACACAGGAATAGGGGAGCTGCAGGGTGCCAGTCCAGGCTGGCTTAGAACTCACTTTCTGCCTTTGTACATCTCCATAAATGGAGAGGTTTTTGCGTTCAAGATGGGATTGAGCCACCAGAAATCTGAAGTGCAGCACCTTCTCAAAGGCTGCAGCATGATGCGGTCACTCACAATGTGTGGAGAGGCTCACAGTCTGTCTTTCTCGTGAAAAGTGCAAGCGAGGAGAAGAAAGCAGGGCCTGCGTGCACTTTAGTCCTGCAGTGTTCACTAAATGCTTCCCAGCCGAAGCTTTGCCTGCAAACAAACGTCCAAAGAAAAGGATCTGCTTTGCACTTCGCTTGCTGAGCAAAAGAAAGCAGCCGGGGCGGCAGGGGGGCCAGTGGAAATAAAAGGGAAGAAGCTGGCTTTCTTCTTTTCCCCATAGTTATAAATTATGGTGAAAGCTGAGTTCAGGTCATTCTATTTTGGGCTGTAATGCAGCTTGGAGTGGCTGGGGATGATGAATTGAGCCAGGCTGCAGGAGATGCTAATTCACTTAAGATGGCAATGTTTTCTACAAATGCCTCCAAAGTGCTGCCTCAGCAAAAGCTGCCCAAGGATTTTAGCAGCCTTGCATAGAATCCTAGAAGGGTAGACTTGGGAGGGAGACCAAAGGCCATCTAGTCCAACCCCCACCTGTGCAAGGAACCCCCAGCTAAAGCATCCCTGTGAGAAGGAGATCTCCCCTCTTCTTAAAAATCTCCAACAGAGGAGAAAGTCCGGCATCGTCTGAGGGGATAAGTTGCACGCTTGAATCATGCTAACCATCGTTCCTCCTAATGTTTAGTTGGCATCTCTGTTGGGCACACAGTTATGGGTAGAGCTTGGCCAGGGAGAGGAGGGACTTTTTTGGATGACAACTCACAGAACCCACTAGTTGGCCAGGCTCTGTGGGGGATTGTGGGAGTTGTGATCTAAAAGCACCGCTCCAACCTCCTGTTAGCTTGACAACTCATTTTTCAATGTTCCACTCTTTAGACCGTTGTAAATTATAGACATGTACCATGCTTTCAGTGTGATGTCCTTTCTTTTGTCCTTTCTTCTCCTCTTGCCTTCTTCCTGTAGGGAACATGAGAAAATTACGGAGGCTTGCCAAGTGAGCCTCCATAATTCTCTCATGTTCCCTACAGGAAGAAGGCAAGAAATGACAAAAGACTAGATTCTTCTTTTCAACCAGTCCAACTTTCTGACCATGCTCTGGTCTCTCACCCATCAGATAAGCAGGAGTTGCCTGCATTGGAAGAAGTTCCCAGTGGGTTCTTCTGGCTTTGGGGCAACAGAAAGCATGAATGGACTGGAAAAGAAGAGGACCCCCTCTTTGGGCATGGACTGCTTTCTGGTAGTAGGAGTCAGGAGGGAAAACCCTGCCCTTCCACCCTCTTGGCCATGCTGAGCTGCATTTTGCCAGCTTCCAAGAGATGCTCCCTGATGCAGAAGCACCCATGGTCCACTGCCCGTCCCCTAGGCATGGAAGGACTAGCTCTCTCACCGCAAAAGAGGTTCTTTTTTGAAGGGGAAGTCAACTCTCATGAGGCTTTTCCCATTCTGGGACGTCATTGGGGAAATTCCATGTCAAGGGCTTTTGTGTGTGGGTGCCACGAAAGATTGTTTTTGGGAGAAAAGAACAAGAGCTGATGACTTACGTATGTGCAAACTCTCTCGCAGAAGCAGTTCAAAATTTTTTCCTGGTGCAGAATGCCTGTATTCAGTGGAAGGGTGCAGAAGCAGAATTGCACATGCAGTGCCATTGTGCGTCTGGTGGCATTGCACATTGTGCACGTGAGTGTACATTGTGCACTGCATGTGTTTCCTGTAACAGTTTTAAGTTACAGGGATGCAGATTTCCTAGTTGGAGTGGAAAGGGATGACGTTATGCAGGGTTATCTAAAGCCTTCTTTCTCTGTCTGTCTGTCTGTCTATCCATCTATCTGTAGCAGCAGGAGCTTTGATTTTTTTTTGAAAACGCCCTTTCCAAATCCTTGGTGTTGATTGATTAGTTCCAAGAGTTCAAGGGAACAAAGTGTCTCCGTCTTCGTTGCCTCTGTTACATGATAAGACTTTTACAAGCCTGCATCTGAATGGCTGAACCATGCTAAAGAGGGGCTTAGAAGCAATGGAAAGACCTAGATGGGTATTTCTTATCCCTCCTCCCACCTTTAAAAAATTGGACAGGTTCAGGGAAGAAGTACAAGTCAGTCTCTGTGGTTCACTGCCTAGGAAAATTAATTCCAGTTGGCAACAATTAATCACCCTGGTGATTTTTTGTTTGCTTGCAAAAGGCAGGAGAAGACAGAAGATAAATGTTTTTGCGCAAACCTCAGCAAAAGAGGCTCAGATGGACACTCGGGAGCAGAATCCCAGCAGGAAGCAGCAGGCGGTCCTCTTCTTCCTGGTCTTTGGTACCTTCTAGCGGCGAGGGAGAGAAGCGTGTTCAAGGAAATCTTTTTCCGTCAAGCTCAGGAGGAGGATAAAAGCCGAGGGCAAGAGGTGACCGCAGGTTGCTTTGGGTTTCATTTCATGGCATGCTCCTTTCCACTGGGAGGCCTGGCCTGGCATGGAATGCAACTCATGTTCACCGAGCCATAGAAATGCAGAACTGTAGCAATGGAAGGGACCCTCCGGGTCATCTGGTCCAACCTTCACTGGTAGTGTGCTCCTCTTTAAAAAGAACTGGCCCCTCCCAAAACTGCAAACCCCAGGATTCCATAGGATGTTGAAAGTGGAATAATGGAATAAAGTGGAATAATAATGCTATAACAGTCTAGTGCGGAAATGACTTTAGAAGGAAGGTTCCTCTAGGAGAACCATGGGTGTCTGAAGCCCAGAGTCTTTGGGCAGGTTAGGTGAGGAGAGGAAGCAGCTTGGATACAGTTGCCATTTTCAAATTCAGCATTTATGAAGGAGAAAATAAATACATTGAAACCCCAAGCTTGCAATTTCAGGAGAAGGAAGTACATGTGTTTGAAAAAAAAATGTGCAAGGTAGCACATCACATGTTGGGGATAAGCAAAAAAGGATTTGCAACTCTCAAATAAACCCCATTTTGCATATACAGGGATGGGGGCAAGGAAGTGATTGTGACTCTGAAAGAAAGAAAGAAAGAAAGAAAGAAAGAAAGAAAGAAAGGACGGAAGGAAGGAAGGAAGGAAGATGTCTTGAAGGTCAGTGAAAATGTCTGGCCAGGTTTGCAGCTGCTGTGAAAAACTTGGTCTCCACACAAGCAGCTGGAAGGGGGATTGAAAATAAACCTGGCAGTTATCACAATGCCTTTATACAAACCTGTGGTGGATCCATATTTGGAATACTGTGCACAGTTCTGATTGTGGTGTGTGTTTGTGCCTTGAAGTAATCTGTCAGCCTATTGCAATTCCATGAATTCCAGAGGGCTTTCTTAGGCAAGGAATCCTGAGAGGTGCTTTTGCCAGTTCCTTTCTCTGAAACAGCCTGCAGCATCTGGGATTTGTTGATGGTCTCCCATCCAAATACTCCCCAGGGCTGACCTTACTTATCTTCCAAGATCAGATGGGATCTCATGGTGCCTTCAAGGTATTTATCACGCTGGAAGAAAAGAGTATTGTAAAAAGTATATGCAAAGCTAGAAGAAAGAAAGAAAGAAAGAAAGAAGGAAAGAAAGAAAGAAAGAGCAATCAGAAATGATTAAGGAATGGAAGATATTTCTTTGAAAGAAAAATATAGAGGCCAGAATCCTGTTGGTGTCCTAGATCTGGGAGGAAGTTCCTTCATAGAAATGGTCTGATGTTTTTTGTCTGTTGATGAGAATCCATATTCAGTTCATGCATGAAGAAATGGAGCTCTGAGTTGTTCCTGGGGGCAAATTTCAGATGGCACTTGGAGGCAAGTTGTGCATTGGGTCGTGTTTGTGTTTGCATGTTTGAGGTCTTGATTCAGTTGCACAAGTCTTGTGTAGCACAATGAATGTGAGACTCTAGCTGTGGAGCCAGTGTGGTTTGACTGTTGGGCTGGGAGATCTCAACACAGGTAGTCTCATGTGGGGAAATATGGTCCTTCAGTTAGCCAGGGCCTGAGCTGTACAGGGCTTTATGGCTCATCACCAGCACTTTGAATTATGGCCGGAAATGACCTGGCAGAGTGTAGCTGTTGCAATAAGGAAGTTGTGCACGCTGTGTAACTGGCCCCAGTTGGCAATCTGGCTATATCGATTGATCGATCAATCAATCAATCAGTCGATCACCATCACCACCACTGCCTATGGTTATTTAGACTGGTTATCTAGAGTGAGATTTTTTGCTATGGTTGTGTAGCATAAATCTCTGTGTAAGGGTTTACACATCTGTGCAACCTTTGGCCCTTTTCGCATTGAGGCTTCTCGCGTGAGGGGGGAGGGCGGCTTGCACAAGAAGCCTCCTCCGGGAGGCTGCCGCTTCCCCCTCGTTCCTTCCGCAGGCGCTTCCTGCTGGCGCGTCCGTCGCGCTAGCGCCCCGTCCCTTCCTTCCGTGGGGCCTGTGGGAGCTGTAGGCACCACGGAGGGAAGGAAGCATGACCCAGCCGCCTCCCCGACGCTCCGCACAGCAGGTAAGCGCGCATGGGCACCGGGAGCGTTGCGCGAGCGCGGGTGAATTTTGCTTCGAAGCGACAATAAAAAAAACCGTGATCGCACCGCTGCAGCCCCGTGAGCGCGGCGGAAGTGGGAGTGCGTCGTGCAGAGCAACGCTCCCACTCCCGCGAGGCTCACAGGGCTATTTCACAAGAGAAAGCCCGTGCGAAAAGGGCCCTTGTGTTGAATGCAGCATTATTTAATTGATTGCAAAACCACATGTGCAGCTGAATGCATATGTGCATCTACACAGACACACCTCTGCACCTCTGCATGTGCAACTCCATTTCCACATCACTGAAATGAAACTAGATGTTTTGCATCAGTCGAAACAAAAAAATGTCCAGCAACTTCCATGGAGGAATTTATGTGGGCAGAGGGTCCCAACAGGCTTCTGGCCCAAGTCTTTGGGAAGCCATCAACAGGAGGAAATGGAAGCTTTTCAAACAAACCCGTGAGTTTTCCAGCCTCCAAGTTTTGGGCAGGTTGCCGCATGTGTGGATTTGGAAAGCATAAGTCACATTTTGTAAATCCAAGGAGAATCAGTTGGAGTGTAGGGGATTTTTTAAAAGAATCCTGCCTTATAAATAGTGTTCTGGCCAGCTCATACCTGCAGGTTTGCTGCAATAAATAAATAACTGTCCACATGCAACTCGGGCTTGGCAATTTCACTTCTTCAACGAGAAGATAGGAGAATTAGGCACTGTTCTTCCTCTGCCCAGCACCATGGAGAAGAGGGAGCTATGGAGTATTGGCTGGCCTTGCTGCTGAGCTGAAATTGGCAAAGGGCTCTGTTGGACCATTACAGACATTCTTTGGAGAGAACAAGAACAACCAAAACAGAATGGAGATCAATTGAGGAAGTCCTTCTTGACCCACAACAGGCAGTTCACACTGACAGAATTTGCTGCCATGTCTTGCAGGGAGGGCCAATAGTTTAAATGATTTTTAAAAAGGATTCAGCAGATCTGTAGAATCTGCTTCTGGCACTGGCTGTTAGCTTCCATGGCTAAGTAGAGCCGCTGGCTGAGATTGTTCATGGTGCTTCTGTAGAGTAAATCTGCTGGAGTGTAAATCTGTACTGAGTCCTCCCATATTGTACATCTGTAAATCTATATAGAGTGCTTCTCTAGTGCAAAACTGCTCATGTAGCAATTATGTTACGTTCCCTATTTCTGCACTAGGCTGTTATAGTGCTATTATTCCACTTTCACCTTCCTAGGGAATCCTGGGACTTGCAGTTTAGGGAGGGGCCTTTAGGATTCTCAGCCAGAGAGCTCCTTGGCCTCAGGAAACTACAAATCCCAGAATTCTACAGGCTCTTGAAAGTGGAATAATAGCACTATAACAGTGTAGTGCAGAAAGGCCCTCTCCAAATGTCCCAATTTGACAAGGATGATGAATCCTCTATCTGCCCACTTTTTCAGAGGCTTTTAAAAGGTCCCAGTTTCTCTGAGAAGGGGGGGCACTCTGCGTCTCTCAGACTCTCCCATTCATTCTGGACTCTTCAGTGGGAAGCATTGTTGCACTTCTAACATGGAAGACAAACTTCGAGGGGAGGTTGTCACCTTTACGCGTTCTTCCCATACAGCTATCTATTCTTGGGAACAGGGTGAGGGGCTGGATTAGTTCAGCCCAGGTTCTTGGCTAGAATTCTGTTGGTGACTTTTCTTTCTGTAAATTTTCCCTGTTCTGTAGCTGAACATTTATGTGGAATGTGAAGCATCTGCTTTCAGGTCACAGTTGCAGAAGCGTAGTTGTGGATGTGAAGTTGCACTCGTGGATGCACATACGTGTGGAAATTTGGTTGCCCATTTGCTTGCTCGTTCAGTTGTACAACATCACTCTCAGCCAATACGGGGGTGGCTTAGTATGGTTAGCACAAAGCTCTGCACACACTACAGATTTACACTACACATCCTTAGTGCTGAACCTACAGAACATGGTGAGCCCATGAGGCAGGTCCTCTGATAAAAGCTCTGTGTGTGCATGTGTATCATGCTCTCTTTTTAACAGGTGCTCACTCATGCAACTCTGTGTTTACCTGCTATTGGAGCAAGGCTGGACATCTAGTGCATGCACGCTCAACAGAGGGACTGGGAGAAAGCCCTCTTCTGAGGGTCTTCAAACTCAGCAATCTGGTATCAATAGATGCAGTCCTTCAGAAAAGCTGGCCCCCTTACCAGATGAGGCTTCGTGAGCACTTTGAGTTCTGCCCAGATACGGTAGTCAGTGGAGTTGTTCCAATATGGGAATTACGCATGTTCCCTGTAAGCACCCAAGGGTGTAGCCAGACTGGACTGTGTGGGCCTGACCTGTGATCCGGTAGTCTTATCTACCTGGCCCAGATTCTGCCCAGTCATGGCTCTGCCAGCACTGTCCATCTCTTTCCTTCCCCACCTCTCCTCATGCAGCCTCTCCCATGCGCTCTAGCAGCGGTTTTCCAACTTCTGCTGGGCCAAAGGGAGAGAACATGAGTGATGCTGGCACAGCCCCCAGCAGTCTCCTTGCCTGAGCTGGGCAAGGGGGTCTTAGAGGCATTACTGGGGAACCCCAGCATTGGGAAGGAGATTTCAAGAAGGCTTTTGAGGGGCTGTTTGAGAAGCTGGAACATGTCCAGGGAAGGATGATCGAGATGATCAAGGTTCTGGAAACCAACCTTATGAAAAACTTCTTAGGGAGCTGGGCGGATTTAGCTTGGAGAAGAAATAATGGAGAGGTGATAGGATATTAAATATCTAAAGGACATTGTGTGGAAGGTGAGCCTCTTTGCTGCTGCTCCGGAGACTAGAACATGAAACAGTGGATTCATATTGCAAGGCAAGAGGTTCTACCTACATGCTGGGGAGAACTTCTTGATTGTAAGAGATGCTTGAGAGGGGGAAGGGCTCCCACCGAAGAAGGTGGACTCTCCTTTTCCCATCTTCTAACAGAGGGTTTCAGGAGTGATTTAGTTTCCGTTCCTACATGGCAGAAGGGGGCTGGACTAGTTGGTCTCCCTTCCAGTTCTAAGATTCATAGAAATCATAGAAATGTAGAGTTGGAAGAGACCCCAGGGGCCATCCAGTCCAACCCCCTGCCATGCAGGAACACCCTCAAAGCACTCCTGGCAGATGGCCATCCAGCCTCTGCTTAAAAACCTCCAAGGAAGGAGACTACACTACACTCCGAGGCAGCATATTCCACTGCCGGACAGCCCTGACTGTCAGGAAGTTCTTCCTGAAGTTCAGATGGAATCTCCTTTCCCGCAGCTTGAATCCATTGCTCCTTGTCCTGGTCTCTGGAGCAGCAGAAAACAAGCCCTCTCCTTCCTCTACGTGGCATTCTGTGAATCAGTCATACATTCTAGTCATACGTCTATCATGGGCGTGAAAAAGTGGACCTCTTCTGCCAAAAGCTGACTCAAGACATCTTGCTGCCTGAGTCAAAAGGCAAGTTAACACCCCTTCCCTCAATGCACCGATACCATATGGGTTTGTGCCAGTTGGGCAGTGGGAGAAGTGGGAGACACCTGGCCATGTCCTGGACCTCAAAAAACAGCCTGATCCATCCAACGTCAGTTGGGCAATGGGAGAGAGCCTGCTAAGCACACAACTGTGCACTTAGCAGGCTCTCTCCCATTGCCTGACTGACGTTGGATGGATCAGGCTGTTTTTTGAGGTCCAGGCCGTGCCCAACCCTGTCTTTCTAAAAAAGAGGAACATCCTGGGGGGACTTCGGAAGGAATGCTTGGGGGTGGGCTGCCATTGCCACCCACTCAGCCTTTGCTGCCTGAAGTGCTTGACTTGCTATACCTAACGGCAGGGCCGGTCCCATTTGTGATCTTCACCTGCTTCTTTTTTTCTTGAAGCAGAAGGAGCAACATTTTCCTTTGCCTTTTCTGGAGTCAAAAGGCATGCTTTGCGGAAATGTCACGGGTACATTGAGTTAACCCTTGTGGCGTCCCTGACTCAGCACCCCCGCCCGCCCCACAGACCTATTTAAGCAAATCAGGCAAGGCTGCGCTGTGGGGTAATTTATTTGGACAGATTGTGTTTGGCCAGTCAGCAAAGTCACCCACCGATCGGCCAAAGAAGGGAAGAATCAGCAAAAGAGGAGAGAATACACAGGGAGCTAATAGGGAAAGTGTGAAAGCAGCCCATGAAGAGGAAAGGGGAGGGGGCTTTGCTTTTCCCCCCTCTGAACTCATCCTTTTAATGATTTCTTGAAGGAAAAAAAGAGACAAGATCTCCCCAGGACTTGCTCATCAAAATTAGCAAGCTGCACGAAAGCCAGAGAAAGGGAAAGCAAACAAATTTTGCAAGTCAGAATGTGGCTGTGGTTGTTTTCATTTATCTTCCACCTTATTCCCCAGTCCTGGTGGGACTCAAGGCAGCTTGCAAAACTTAAAACCAATACAGATGCAAGCAAATACAAGACACAAGGAAAAAAGGTACAGGAAGCTATTGTTAAAAGAGAATTTAACTGTGCATAGAATTAAAATAGTTTTAAAGCAAATCCGTTAAAAGTCAGTAAGACAGCACACCATTAAAAGCCCCTTGCAGTCAGTTCCCAAAGTCCTGTTGGAACCAAGAAGTTTCCACTTGCCCTAAAAAAGCCAAATGCAGGGGATTCTGGAGGCTGTAGTCCCAACAAAGGATCCCTTTTCTGAATTCTAGTTGGAAGAGCAAGGGACTGATTCAGTTGGCCCAAGTATTGTCTGATAATATTTAGGGAAAGAATTCATTTCTGAGAACTGAGGATTATTGCACTTCTGATCAAAAACACCCAGGGGCTCTACCCCACCCAAAGAGACTTGGCGAAGCAACGTTCCAGATCACAGGGAGAGGTGAGGGCAATGCGAAGGACTCAGAGGAAGGCCTCTTAACTCCTGCATACGCTGGTTTGAGGAGTGCCACTTTTATGAGGCATCTCTGTGTGAGTCCCTGTCCTGTCGCTTTGTGCTGAGTTGCTCTTGCCTTTCAGTAAAATCCCGTGAAGAATCTGAGGTGGGCTGTAGGAGATGGTAGGAGAGGAGTGCCGCTGCAGTGGGGCATCTCTGAGTGAGTCCCTGTCCAGCTGCTTTGTGCTGAGTTGCTCTTTCCTTTCAGTAAATCCCGTGAAGAATCTGAGGTGGGCTGTAGGAGATAGTAGGATGAGGAGTGCTGCTGCAATGGGGCATCCCTGAATGAGTCCCTGTCCAGCTGCTTTGTGCTGAGTTGCTCTTTCCTTTCAGTAAATCCCATGAAGAATCTGAGGTGGGCTGTAGGAGATGGTAGGATGAGGAGTGCCGCTGCAGTGGGGCATCTCTGAGTGAGTCCCTGTCCAGCTGCTTTGTGCTGAGTTGCTCTTTCTTTTCAGTAAATCCCGTGAAGAATCTGAGGTGGGCTGTAGGAGATAGTAGGATGATGAGTGCTGCTGCAATGGGGCATCTCTGAGTGAGTCCCTGTCCAGCTGCTTTGTGCTGAGTTGCTCTTTCCTTTCAGTAAATCCCATGAAGAATCTGAGGTGGGCTGTAGGAGATGGTAGGATAGGAGTGCCGCTGCAGTGGGGCATCTCTGAGTGAGTCCCTGTGCAGCTGCTTTGTGCTGAGTTGCTCTTTCCTTTCAGTAAATCCCATGAAGAATCTGAGGTGGGCTGTAGGAGATGGTAGGATGATGAGTGCCGCTGCAGTGGGGCATCTCTGTGTGAGTCTCTGTCCAGCTGCTTTGTGCTGAGTTGCTCTTTCCTTTCAGTAAATCCCATGAAGAATCTGAGGTGGGCTGTAGGAGATGGTAGGATGATGAGTGCCGCTGCAATGGGGCATCTCTGTGTGAGTCTCTGTCCAGCTGCTTTGTGCTGAGTTGCTCTTGCCTTTCAGTAAATCCCATGAAGAATCTGAGGTGGGCTGTAGGAGATGGTAGGATGATGAGTGCCGCTGCAATGGGGCATCTCTGAGTGAGTCCCTGTGCAGCTGCTTTGTGCTGAGTTGCTCTTGCCTTTCAGTAAATCCCATGAAGAATCTGAGGTGGGCTGTAGGAGATGGTAGGATGATGAGTGCCGCTGCAATGGGGCATCTCTGTGTGAGTCTCTGTCCAGCTGCTTTGTGCTGAGTTATAGAATCATAGAAATGTAGAGTTGGAAGAGACCACACGGGCCATCCAGTCCAACTCCCTGTCATGCAGGAACACCCTCAAAGCACTCCCGACAGATGGCCATCAAGCCTCTGCTTAAAAACCTCCAAGGTAGGAGACTCCACTACTCTCCGAGGCAGCAGATTCCACTGCCGGACAGCCCTGACTGTCAGGAAGTTCTTCCTGAGGTTCAGGTGGAATCTCCTTTCCTGCAGCTTGAATCCATTGCTCCTTGTCCTGGTTTCTGGAGCAGCAGAAAACAAGCCGCCTCCTTCCTCTACGTGGCATCCCTTCAAATATTTAAACATGGCTATCATGTCCCCTCTTAACCTCCTTTTCTGCAGACTAAACATACCCAGCTCTCTCAGTCTATCCTCATAGGGCATGTTTTCCAGGCCTCTCACCATTTTGGTCACCCTCCTCTGGACTTGCTCCAGCTTGTCAATATCCTTCTTGAATTGGGGTGCCCAGAACTGGACACAGTATTCAAGATGGGGTCTAACCAAAGCAGAGTAGAGTGGTACCAGTACCTCCCTCGATCTAGACACCATACTCCTGTTGATGCAGCCAGAATTGCATTGGCTTTCTTGGCTGCCGCATCACACTGCTGACTCATGTTCAGCTTGTGGTCTATGAAGACTCCTAGATCCCTTTCACACGTACTGCTATCCAGCCACGTGTCCCCCATCCTATATTTCTGTATTCCATTATTTCTGCCTAAGTGTAGGACCTTACACTTCTCTCTGTTGAATTTCATTTTGTTCGCCCTGGCCCAGCTCTCCAATCTGTCCAGGTCATTTTGAATTTTGATCCTGTCCTCTGGCATATTAGCAACCCCTCCCAATTTGGTGTCATCTGCAAATTTGATGAGCATGCCCTCTATTCCTTCATCCAAGTCATTGATGAAAATATTGAACAGCACTGGGCCCAGGACAGAACCCTGTGGCACCCCCCTAGTCACTTCTCTCCAGGATGAAAAGCAGCCATTCGTGGTCACCCTTTGGGTTCGGTTGGTCAACCAATTACAAATCCAACTAACGGTAGCCCTGTCCAGCCCACATTTTACTAGCTTCGATGCAAGAATGTCATGGGGAACTTTGTCAAAGGCCTTCCTGAAATCGAGATATGCTACATCCACAGCATTCCCTTCATCTATCAAGCTAGTAACTCTATCATAAAAAGAGATCAGATTAGTCTGGCATGACTTATTTTTGAGAAATCCATGTTGACTTCTCGTGATTATTGCGTTGTTTTCTAAATGATTAGAAACTGAACGCTTAATGATCTGCTCCAGGATCTTTCCGGGTACCGATGTCAGGCTGACTGGGCGATAATTATTTGGGTCCTCTTTTTTTCCCTTCTTGAAGATGGGGATAACATTTGCTCTCTTCCAATCTGCTGGAACTTCTCCTGTCCTCCAAGATTTCTCAAAAATTATAGCAAGCGGTTCCGAAATGACCTCTGCCAGCTCTTTTAATATCCTAGGATGCAATTCATCTGGCCCTGGAGACTTGAATTCATCCAATGCGGCCAGGTATTCCTGTACCACCTCTCTACCTATTACGTGCCTCATTTCTCCTGCTTCCTCCCCTGCTCCCCTACCGCCAGGTTGAGTGCTTGTATCCTTCTGGGAAAATACGGAGGCAAAGAAGGTGTTAAGTAGCTCTGCCTTTTCTCTCCCCCCTGTGAGTAATTCGCCATCTTCTCTGCGTAGCGACCCTACTGTCTCCTTCTTTTTCCTTTTGCTGCGGACATATTTAAAAAAAACCTTTTTATTGTTTTTAATGTCTCTGGCCAGCCTAAGTTCGTTCTGTGCTTTAGCCTTTCTGACCTCCTCCCTACATCTCCTGGCTACTTGCTTAAATTCTTCGTTGGTGGTTTCCCCCTTCTTCCATTTCCTATACATGTTTCTCTTAACTCTTAGCTCAGCTGAGAGTTCTTTAGTCAACCATTCTGGTTTCTTCAGATGCCTTCCATTTTTCCTCCTTATTGGCACAGTTTTAGACTGTGCCGTCAGTATCTCCTTTTTAAGGAACTCCCATGCCTCCTGAACTCCTTTCCCTTTCACTATTCCTGACCACGGAATTCCAGCCAGCAGCTCCCTAAGTTTACAGAAGTCCGCTTTTTTAAAATCTAAGACGAGTGTCTGGCTACCCTTATCTTCTCCTTCCCACTGAATGCCAAATTCCAACAGGGCATGGTCACTCCCCCCTAAAGATCCAACCACTTCTACCTCATTCACAAGGTCATCCCTGTTGGTCAAGACCAGATCTAGAATATTGGATCCCCTTGTGGCCTCTTCCACCTTCTGGACCATGAAGTTGTCTGCAAGACAAGCAAGAAACTTGCTGGACCTTGCTGTCTTGGCAGAGTTTGACTGCCAGCATATATCCGGGTAATTGAAATCTCCTATTATTACTGTATCTCTCCTCTTTGAATGTGCAGTCATTTGGTTGAGGAAGGCGTCATCCAAGTCCTCAGCCTGGGTTGGAGGTCTGTAGTAAACCCCCACCAGAATATCCCTGTTGTTTCTCGCTGCCTTAATTCTTACCCAAATGCTCTCTACCTGGCTTTCTGGGTTTAAGCCCAGGAGTTGCTCTTTCCTTTCAGTAAATCCCATGAAGAATCTGAGGTGGGCTGTAGGAGATGGCAGGATGAGGAGTGCCGCTGCAGTGGGGCATCTCTGAGTGAGTCCCTGTCCAGCTGCTTTGTGCTGAGTTGCTCTTTCCTTTCAGTAAATCCCATGAAGAATCTGAGGTGGGCTGTAGGAGATGGTAGGATGATGAGTGCCGCTGCAGTGGGGCATCTCTGTGTGAGTCTCTGTCCAGCTGCTTTGTGCTGAGTTGCTCTTTCCTTTCAGTAAATCCCATGAAGAATCTGAGGTGGGCTGTAGGAGATGGTAGGATGATGAGTGCCGCTGCAATGGGGCATCTCTGTGTGAGTCTCTGTCCAGCTGCTTTGTGCTGAGTTGCTCTTGCCTTTCAGTAAATCCCATGAAGAATCTGAGGTGGGCTGTAGGAGATGGTAGGATGATGAGTGCCGCTGCAATGGGGCATCTCTGAGTGAGTCCCTGTGCAGCTGCTTTGTGCTGAGTTGCTCTTGCCTTTCAGTAAATCCCATGAAGAATCTGAGGTGGGCTGTAGGAGATGGTAGGATGATGAGTGCCGCTGCAATGGGGCATCTCTGTGTGAGTCTCTGTCCAGCTGCTTTGTGCTGAGTTATAGAATCATAGAAATGTAGAGTTGGAAGAGACCACACGGGCCATCCAGTCCAACTCCCTGTCATGCAGGAACACCCTCAAAGCACTCCCGACAGATGGCCATCAAGCCTCTGCTTAAAAACCTCCAAGGTAGGAGACTCCACTACTCTCCGAGGCAGCAGATTCCACTGCCGGACAGCCCTGACTGTCAGGAAGTTCTTCCTGAGGTTCAGGTGGAATCTCCTTTCCTGCAGCTTGAATCCATTGCTCCTTGTCCTGGTTTCTGGAGCAGCAGAAAACAAGCCGCCTCCTTCCTCTACGTGGCATCCCTTCAAATATTTAAACATGGCTATCATGTCCCCTCTTAACCTCCTTTTCTGCAGACTAAACATACCCAGCTCTCTCAGTCTATCCTCATAGGGCATGTTTTCCAGGCCTCTCACCATTTTGGTCACCCTCCTCTGGACTTGCTCCAGCTTGTCAATATCCTTCTTGAATTGGGGTGCCCAGAACTGGACACAGTATTCAAGATGGGGTCTAACCAAAGCAGAGTAGAGTGGTACCAGTACCTCCCTCGATCTAGACACCATACTCCTGTTGATGCAGCCGAGAATTGCATTGGCTTTCTTGGCTGCCGCATCACACTGCTGACTCATGTTCAGCTTGTGGTCTATGAAGACTCCTAGATCCCTTTCACACGTACTGCTATCCAGCCACGTGTCCCCCATCCTATATTTCTGTATTCCATTATTTCTGCCTAAGTGTAGGACCTTACACTTCTCTCTGTTGAATTTCATTTTGTTCGCCCTGGCCCAGCTCTCCAATCTGTCCAGGTCATTTTGAATTTTGATCCTGTCCTCTGGCATATTAGCAACCCCTCCCAATTTGGTGTCATCTGCAAATTTGATGAGCATGCCCTCTATTCCTTCATCCAAGTCATTGATGAAAATATTGAACAGCACTGGGCCCAGGACAGAACCCTGTGGCACCCCCCTAGTCACTTCTCTCCAGGATGAAAAGCAGCCATTCGTGGTCACCCTTTGGGTTCGGTTGGTCAACCAATTACAAATCCAACTAACGGTAGCCCTGTCCAGCCCACATTTTACTAGCTTCGATGCAAGAATGTCATGGGGAACTTTGTCAAAGGCCTTACTGAAATCGAGATATGCTACACCCACAGCACTCCCTTCATCTATCAAGCTAGTAACTCTATCATAAAAAGAGATCAGATTAGTCTGGCATGACTTATTTTTGAGAAATCCATGTTGACTTCTCGTGATTATTGCGTTGTTTTCTAAATGATTAGAAACTGAACGCTTAATGATCTGCTCCAGGATCTTTCCGGGTACCGATGTCAGGCTGACTGGGCGATAATTATTTGGGTCCTCTTTTTTTCCCTTCTTGAAGATGGGGATAACATTTGCTCTCTTCCAATCTGCTGGAACTTTCCTGTCCTCCAAGATTTCTCAAAAATTATAGCAAGCGGTTCCGAAATGACCTCTGCCAGCTCTTTTAATATCCTAGGATGCAATTCATCTGGCCCTGGAGACTTGAATTCATCCAATGCGGCCAGGTATTCCTGTACCACCTCTCTACCTATTACGTGCCTCATTTCCTCTGCTTCCTCCCCTGCTCCCCTACCGCCAGGTTGAGTGCTTGTATCCTTCTGGGAAAATACGGAGGCAAAGAAGGTGTTAAGTAGCTCTGCCTTTTCTCTCCCCCCTGTGAGTAATTCGCCATCTTCTCTGCGTAGCGACCCTACTGTCTCCTTCTTTTTCCTTTTGCTGCGGACATATTTAAAAAAAACCTTTTTATTGTTTTTAATGTCTCTGGCCAGCCTAAGTTCGTTCTGTGCTTTAGCCTTTCTGACCTCCTCCCTACATCTCCTGGCTACTTGCTTAAATTCTTCGTTGGTGGTTTCCCCTTCTTCCATTTCCTATACATGTTTCTCTTAACTCTTAGCTCAGCTGAGAGTTCTTTAGTCAACCATTCTGGTTTCTTCAGATGCCTTCCATTTTTCCTCCTTATTGGCACAGTTTTAGACTGTGCCGTCAGTATCTCCTTTTTAAGGAACTCCCATGCCTCCTGAACTCCTTTCCCTTTCACTATTCCTGACCACGGAATTCCAGCCAGCAGCTCCCTAAGTTTACAGAAGTCCGCTTTTTTAAAATCTAAGACGAGTGTCTGGCTACCCTTATCTTCTCCTTCCCACTGAATGCCAAATTCCAACAGGGCATGGTCACTCCCCCCTAAAGATCCAACCACTTCTACCTCATTCACAAGGTCATCCCTGTTGGTCAAGACCAGATCTAGAATATTGGATCCCCTTGTGGCCTCTTCCACCTTCTGGACCATGAAGTTGTCTGCAAGACAAGCAAGAAACTTGCTGGACCTTGCTGTCTTGGCAGAGTTTGACTGCCAGCATATATCCGGGTAATTGAAATCTCCTATTATTACTGTATCTCTCCTCTTTGAATGTTCAGTCATTTGGTTGAGGAAGGCGTCATCCAAGTCCTCAGCCTGGGTTGGAGGTCTGTAGTAAACCCCCACCAGAATATCCCTATTGTTTCTCGCTGCCTTAATTCTTACCCAAATGCTCTCGACCTGGCTTTCTGGGTTTAAGCCCAGGAGTTGCTCTTTCCTTTCAGTAAATCCCATGAAGAATCTGAGGTGGGCTGTAGGAGATGGCAGGATGAGGAGTGCCGCTGCAGTGGGGCATCTCTGAGTGAGTCCCTGTCCAGCTGCTTTGTGCTGAGTTGCTCTTTCCTTTCAGTAAATCCCATGAAGAATCTGAGGTGGGCTGTAGGAGATGGTAGGATGATGAGTGCCGCTGCAGTGGGGCATCTCTGTGTGAGTCTCTGTCCAGCTGCTTTGTGCTGAGTTGCTCTTTCCTTTCAGTAAATCCCATGAAGAATCTGAGGTGGGCTGTAGGAGATGGTAGGATGATGAGTGCCGCTGCAATGGGGCATCTCTGTGTGAGTCTCTGTCCAGCTGCTTTGTGCTGAGTTGCTCTTGCCTTTCAGTAAATCCCATGAAGAATCTGAGGTGGACTGTAGGAGATGGTAGGATGATGAGTGCCGCTGCAATGGGGCATCTCTGTGTGAGTCTCTGTCCAGCTGCTTTGTGCTGAGTTGCTCTTGCCTTTCAGTAAATCCCATGAAGAATCTGAGGTGGGCTGTAGGAGATGGTAGGATGATGAGTGCTGCTGCAATGGGGCATCTCTGAGTGAGTCCCTGTGCAGCTGCTTTGTGCTGAGTTGCTCTTGCCTTTCAGTAAATCCCATGAAGAATCTGAGGTGGGCTGTAGGAGATGGTAGGATGATGAGTGCTGCTGCAATGGGGCATCTCTGAGTGAGTCCCTGTGCAGCTGCTTTGTGCTGAGTTGCTCTTGCCTTTCAGTAAATCCCATGAAGAATCTGAGGTGGGCTGTAGGAGATGGTAGGATGATGAGTGCCGCTGCAATGGGGCATCTCTGAGTGAGTCCCTGTGCAGCTGCTTTGTGCTGAGTTGCTCTTGCCTTTCAGTAAATCCCATGAAGAATCTGAGGTGGGCTGTAGGAGATGGTAGGATGATGAGTGCCGCTGCAATGGGGCATCTCTGAGTGAGTCCCTGTGCTGCTGCTTTGTGCTGGGTTGCTCTTCCAGTTCATGGATCCTGTGAAGAGTCCCACTGGTGGGCTGTAGGATGTAGACGGCAGACCCAATGCCATTGGCAGTGTGACAAATGCCACAGTGATGGAGCATCTCTGGATGAGTCCCTGACCAGTTGCTTTTTTCCATTCAGAGACCACTGCTGTTATTGCACTGGGCAATAGGAGACGGAAAGCAGGGGGTCTGAATTAGAGGAGGGGAGGCCCCTGGAGGGAGGGGCTGCTAAATGGGAGGGAGGAGGAGGAGAGGTGGAGTCTGCAGGAAATTAAGAGGCAAAGATGACTCTCAGGAGCTGTGGAGGTAAGCAAGAAAGCCTAATTAATTGATTATTTAATTATTTAATTGATTGATTAATTAATTGATTATTTAATTGCCCAACTTTATCCTAGAATAGGACCCAGGATGGCTTCCAATATTTAAACAAAAGTGCAGCTGGAAACCTATGAATAGAATAGTTTAAACCATGAAATAAGTAATCTTATTAAAAATGTTTGTTTCAAACAAGTTTGAACATAGTAAAAGGAGAGAGAGAGAGAGAGAAGTCCAGTCCACTTAATTAAAATGCTGCTCCTCTACAACCAATTAATGGAAAACATCTCATCTAAATAAAAAGGTCTTTGCCTGCCGGTAGGAGGACCGGAGAGGCTGCCCATCTCCTTGTCTGGGGCATTTCCACACTACACTCTTATAGTGCGATGATTCCACTTTCAACATCCTCTGGAATCCTGGGGTTTGCAATTTGGGGAAGGGCCGGCCGGCCCCTCCCAAACTGCAAACCCCAGGATTCCAAAGGATATTGAAAGTGGGATAATTGCGCTATAAGAATTGTAGTGCGGAAATGGCCTGGGCCTGGGTTAATAATCATGCCGGGATTATTGTCACAGCTTGCTGGCAGGTTTGCCTTCTTGCTCCCGTCTTCCTCAGGTTTTAATTCAGAACAATGCTGCCCAGGTTGTTTTAAATCTTCCAAAATATTCACCTGTTCCTTCTCCCCGTGGATCCCTTCACCGGCTACGATTCAGGCCATGGCCTCTTTCAAACTTTTGGTCCTGGCATTTAAAGCTTTGCATTTTAACCTCGCTTGCAGCAATGTCCAGGAATTGGAGATCTGGAGGCAAAGGATTGGCTGCGAGCCTTTCAAGATCTGGCTCCACATTTGTGGAATGGTCTTCCTTTGGACCTCCGGCTGAAGGAGGAGGAGGAGGGTCTCACCCGTTTTTGTAAAGGGCTGAAGGCCTTCCTCCTTGGCCATTTCCGCACTAGAGTGTTATAGCGCTATGATTCCACTTTCAACATCCTATGGATGTTTGCAGTTTTGGGAAGGGTCTCAAAGGTCATCCTCAAAGGCCCCTCCTGAAAATTCAAACCTCAGGATTCTATAGGATGTTGAAAGTGGAATCATAGCGCTATAACACTCTAGTGCGGAAATGGTCCTTGACTCAACTCATGGAGATGCATTTAAGGTGCTGAGATGGGCAGCGTATGGGGGATTCCATTGCACGTATTCTTGCACTTTTTTTTGTTTTAATGTCCTTGTCCCTGATTGTGCATGTCATTGTTCCACCCTTGGTGTAAAGGGCGTTATAAATAAATGGTGCTACTACTACGATTGTTATTATTACTACTGTTAGAACAAGGAAGGGGCTCGCTGGGCCTCCTGTGGGAGGGAGTTCCGCAGCCTGGAGGAAGCCCCCGAGAAGGCCCTGCAAACCATGTGCTCACCGAAGGGTCCCTGGGAGAGTGGTGGGACCGAGAGGAAGCCTTCTTCTGAGCATCTTAGCATTTCAGCTGGTTCGTGGAGGGAGATCAGGGCCCCAACCGTAGAGGGCTTTGGAGGTCACAACCAGCCCTTGGCATCCCGCCTGGAAATGAGCCGATATCTGATGAAGCTGATTCAGCAAGGGAGTTGCCTGTCTCCATTTCTGCCTTTGCTGTCAGTGACCCCACCATCCACTAAAATGGAGACACGTCCTTCCCAGTGCTGTATCCACACGGCATAATTGTGGTGCTTTAATACCACTTTTATGGTTCCTTCCTGTGCAATTCTGGGATTTGTAGTATTCCTCCTCCACATCCTTCCCAGCCAACCACACCCCCCCACAGGAAAAATATGTGACAACTTCAGTTTGGTAGCAAGAGCCAGAGAGCTGCCAAGCTATTTTTAAAAAATGATGAATGGATGTGTAAAATCAGCTCAGCTTTTATTCTCTTTCTGCTGATTTTTCATGTCTCTGTTAAAAATGCTCACAGCCCAAGGAACCTTTTATTTTTTTTTGGAAGCAGAGTCATCAATTAGACGTGTGTCGTCATGGGCTGGTATTTTGATGGAGTATCACAATTTAAGGACCAGCTGGAAAGACAGAGGTCTTGTGAATCCCTTGGCGCCTTGTGGCTTCCACAGCACTGGAGCAGTATATCCCCTCTGGGGTTTTAGTCCAACCTCCTCCCCTGTGCCCCTTGGTTTCCCATGCTGGTAAAGTATGGGGTTGAGTTGGGAGTGCCCCGTCTGCCCAAAGAGAAGGACCACCCTAGGATGGGGGACCTACTTTGCATATAGAAACTCCCAGCCTTAATTTGGAGAGCGTGGTGTAGTGGTTGGAGCACTGGACTAAGAGACCAGGGTTCAATTCCACACTCAGGCCATTTCCACACTACACTCTTATAGCCGATTATTCCACTTTCAGTCCTTTGGAATCCTGGAGTTTGCAGTTTCGGGAGGGGCCAGCTGGATGCTGAAAGTGGAATAATCACGCTATAAGAGTGTAGTGTGGAAATGGCCTCAGCTGTGGAAACCCACAGGCTGACTTTGGGCATGTCACGCACTCTCAGCTTCAGAAAACCCCGTCATAGGTTCACCTTAGGGTTGGCATAAGTCAGAAATGACTTGAAGGCACACAACAACAACTGCCTTAATTCCCAGCAGAATCTGTACCTATCGTTCTAAAATTCCTAAAGGCACCATTAGATCCTGCCTGATCTTGGAAGCTAAGCAGGTTCAGCCCTGATAAGTCCTTGGATGGGAGACCAGCAAGGAATCCCAGGTTCTGTAGGCTCTATTTCAGAGGAAGGAACTGGCGAAACCCACTCTGGCAAAACTTTGTGAAATTCACGGGGTTGCCATAAGTAGGCAGGTGTGTAGAATGCACATGCACACTCAATATATTACAGGGCCTAAACACCCTAAAGGCACCAGATCCTGTCTAGTCTTGGAAGCTAAGTCAGGGTTGGCTCAGATTAGTACTTGTATGGGAGGCCACCAATGAATTCTAGGTGCCGACGGTAAGAGCAGCTTGGCAGTGGGCTACACTGCTCCCTCAATGGAGTGTGGTGGAGTCATCTCCTTCTTTGGAGGTTTCTAAAGAAATGGTGGATGGTCATCTTTCCAAGGGAGGGCTCTGAATGTGTCTTCCTGCATGGCAGAATGGAGATGGACTGGGCCATCAAGGGGCCATCGACTCCAACCCCCTGTTATGCAGGAACACCCATCAAAGCATTCCCAACAGATGGCCATCCAGCCTCTGCTGAAAAACCTCCAAAGAAGGAGGAGACTCCACCATACTCCACGGAGGCAGCAGATTCCACTGCTGGGCAGCTCTGACCGTCAGGAAATTCTTCCTGAGGTTCAAGTGGAATCTCCTTTCCTGCAGCTTGAATCCATTGCTCCTTGTCCTGGTTTCTGGAACAGTGGAAAACAAGCCCACTCCCTCCTCTGCATGACATCCCTTCAAATATTTAAACATGGCTATCCTGTCCCCTCTTAACCTTCCCTTCTGCAGACTAAACATCCCCAGCTCCCTAAGTCATCCTCATAGGGCTTCATGGCTTCCAGACCCTCCACCATTTTGGTCGCCTCGTCCGGACATGCTCCAGCTTGTTGATATCCTTCCTGAATTGAGGTACCCAGAACTGGATGCAGGCCCTTTTCACATGGCATTTGCCATGCAAAAGGGCCCCTCGAGCTCACACGAAATGTGAGGAGCGGTCCACATGACGCATTCACAATCACGTGATGCTCCAGGGCTGACAGGTGCTGATCACGCACTATTTTATTTTTGGTTGAGAGCCGAAAATGGTGCACGGTCATGCATTGCTCCGGGACCCTGCATGCATGTGCCGTGCGTGTGGAGCTCCAGACTGCGGCACTCGCACTTCCTGCCCCAGCACAGCCTGGGAAGTCTCAGGCTGCACTGCGGAAGGAAGAGGCGGGGCTCTTGCACAAGCATGCGGCAGCTGTGGAGCTGAAGGAACCAGGATGCAAGAACCTCTCGCTGAAGGCTGCTCATGCGATCCCCGCAGCCCAGCTCCATGAAAAGGTGCGTTGCGGAAAGGGCCACAGTATTCCAAATGAGGTCTAACCAAAGCAGAATAGAGTGGTAGTATTACCTCCCATACTCCTATTGATGTTACCAAGAATCGCATTGGCTTCCTTGGCTGCCTTATCACATTGCTGACTCATCTTCAACTTGTGATCTACCAAGACTCCTAGATCCCTTCCACATGTACTGCTATCCAGCTTCCGTCCCCCATCCTGTATTTGTGCATTCCTCATCTTCCTCCGCCTCTTGTCTTATCTTCCTGCTCCTCTTCTCCTTGCCCTCCTCTAGTACCTCTTCCTTGTCCACCTCCTTCTTCCTCTTCTGTTGAATGGCACCATTGTGCAATGGAATGCACACCCAAATATGCAACAGAATGCACAGCCAAATGTGTGAATGCATCCCATGCACATCTTGTCTGCATCCAGGAGCATCTGCAAGGAGCACTGCATGCACAGTCTGGTTTCTGCAGCCTTGAATCGAATGCAGACATTGGACAAAACCCAAATGAGGCCAAAATGCCCAACTGCACCTGTTGGGGATCCTATGCCTGTGTGAGGCTCCAGCAGGATCCTGGCTGCTGTGTGTCCAGTCTCCTTTTGCCAGTCCCATCCTCCTTCTGCCATAGTCATTCTCCCAAAAATATCCTCCTGAGGCAAGACAACCCATTTATCAATAAGGAGAGAGGTTGCTTTCTCCTGCCTTTCAGCCACAGGACTCATTTGGAGCTCAGAGATCTAATAAATTTGAAGGGGCAAACTTATTTTTGGCTGTAATGAACTGCAGTGCCAGTTGCCAGCGGGAGTGGCATCGGGCCATAGAAGCCATTAAGGGCTCGTCTCCTTTTTCCTGGAAGGAAGACGTCTCCCTGCCATCTGAGCTCATCCAAAGATGGTGAGGAACAAAGCGGCAACGGGCTCCTCTGGAGTCTGTGAGCGGGGATCTGGCAGGAATCAACCTCCTGCCTTCCTTCACTTTTGCATCAAAGAGGAAATCATTTCGGAAGACAACCCCCACCCCATGTACACACATACGCAAGACACTGGGCAAGACTGCAAGGCGTTTGTGCCATTTTTGATGCTTTCCTCCCGTCTTTGTTGGAAAAAAAAAACCCTCATCTTGAATCCCGTGTCCAGTTCTGGGCACCCCAATTCAAGAAGGACATGGTCAAGCTGGAGAAAGTCCAGAGGAGGGCAACCAAAATGGTGAGAGGCCTGGAAGCCATGAAGCCCTATGGGGATCGACTTAGAGAGCTGGGTATGTTTAGTCTGCAGAAGAGGAAAGGTTAAGAGGGGACATGACGGCCATGTTTAAATATTTGAAGGGATGCCATGTAGAGGAAGGAGAGGGCTTGTTTTCTGCTGCTCCAGAGACCCAGGACGAGGAGCAATGGATTAAAGCTGCAGGAAAGGAGATTCCACCTGAACCTCAGGAAGAACTTCCTGATGGTCAGAGCTGTCCGGCAGTGGAATCTGCTGCTGCCTCCATGGAGCGTGGTGGAGTCTCCTTTCTTAGGAGGTTTTTAAGCAGAGGCTGGATGGCCATCTGTCTGGGAGTGCTTTGAGGGTGTTTCTGCATGGCAGGGGGTTGGACTGGATGGCCCCTGGGGTCTCTTCCAACTCTACATTTCTATGATTCTATGAAAAAAGTGTGCTAACTTTCCTTTATTTGCCAAAATAGTTCTAAAACATAACACTTATTTTTTTAGGTAAAAAGATCATTTTGTGCAGAAAGTACTATACTATTTCTTTTGTGCACGATCTAGGTTTTTTTGCAAATAGGTTTTTTGAGCAAACACATTCCCCCCTCCAAAAAAAAAAAAAAAAATCTTCCTGAAACGTTAAAAGAAACATGCATACATGGGCCATTTTCTTGATAAGGACAAGGAAAACATGGACACACCCTTTCTTGTTGAGGTTGATAAAAACGAATAGTGTTCTATACATGTCCAGCCTGAGATGAATAAATTGACCTCCTTAATCCTCCTGACCTTTTCACAGGTGGTTCCTTCCTTGCTCTGTTGCCTGGGGTAAATGGGGAGGAAATCTCAAAGGCTTTCCATCAGGTGGAAGAATAAAGGAAACCATGAAGCCCCCTCTGAGGAGTGGCAGCTGGGTGTGTTTAGCCTGGAGAAGGGAAGGTTAAGAGAGGACGTGACAGCTGTGTTTAAATATTTGAAGGGCAATCGTGTTTTCTGCTGCTCCAGAGACCAGGACACAGCGTAGTGGATTCAAATTACAGGAAAAGAGTTTTCACCTACGCATTAGAAGGGACTTCCTGAAGGCCAGAGCAGTTTGACAGTGGAATCTGATGCTTCCTGGGAGAGTGTGTGTGTGTGTCTGTTTGTGGGTCTCCTTCTTTGGAGGATTTCAAACTTAGGCCATTTCCACCCTCCATGGTTATAGTGCTATTCATAGAATCATAGAAATGTAGAGTTGGAAGAGACCACAGGGGCCATCCAGTCCAACCCCCTGCCATGCAGGAACACCCTCAAAGCACTCCCTTGGACAGATGGCCATCCAGCCTCTGCTTAAAAACCTCCAAGGAAGGAGAGTCCACTACACTCCGAGGCAGCAGATTCCACTGCCAGACAGCCCTGACTGTCAGGAAGTTCTTCCTGAGGTTCAGGTGGCATCTCCTTTCCTGCAGCTTGAATCCATTGCTCCTTGTCCTGGTCTCTGGAGCAGCAGAAAACAAGCCCTCTCCTTCCTCTACATGGCATCCCTTCAGATATTTAAACATGGCTCTCATGTCCCCTCTTAACCTTCTCTTCAGCAGACTAAACACACCCAGCTCTCTCAGTCTATCCTCATAGGGCTTCATGGCTTCCAGGCCTCTCACCCTCCTCTGGACTTGCTCCAGCTTGTCCATATCCTTCTTGAATTGGGGTGCCCAGAAGTGGACACAGTATTCAAGATGGGGTCTAACCAAATTGATAAGTTGTTCCACTTTCAACATCCTCTGGAATCCTCGGCCATTTCCGCACTAGCCTGTTACAGCACGATGATTCCACTTTCAACATCCTCTGGAATCCTGGGGTTTGCAGTTTCAGGAGGGGCCTTTGAGGGGAGGGGGTCTTTGACGCCCCTCCATAAACTGGAAACCCCAGGATTCCATAGGCGGTTGAAAGTAGAAAAATCGCACTATAAGAGTGTAGTGCAGAAATGGCCTCAGTTTATATCCAGCCTTTTTCTTGGCTTAAGATCCAAAGCAGCTTACAATGATGTAAAACAAAATTCAGTTCACATCTTATTTGGAAGTTTAAAATAATCTTATTCTATGTTAAAAACAGGGTATAAATACTGTGAAGGTACCAGATCCCATCTGATTTTGAAACTAAGTAGGGTGAGTCCTGGTTAGTATATAGAAGGGGGCCCGCCAATGGATACCAAGTGCTGTAGGCTATATTTTAGAGGGAAAAAATTGCCAAAATCATCTCTGTGGGTTCTTTGTCTAAAAACCTGGGAAAAAATTGCATGAGTTCACCGTACATCAGCAGGTGACTTGAACACACAGATGTACACAGACACAAGTTAAAATGCAACTAAACAAACAATTCTGTTTTTGAAAATTGCATGGTTAAAAACAGTTTAAAAACATTTAGAACATAATTAAAAATGAAACACATTTAAAGCCTAATTACAAGGATAAAAGCTCAGCTCGGCACTTTCTAACACCTCGAACACATGATTTAAAAATCAAAGGCCTTCTTAGACAAACAGGTCTTTGCCTATGGCAAAAGAGGGCAGAGAGGAGGCCAATTTTAGTCTGGAACTGTTTAAAACTCCAAATTTAAGTTTGCAAGGTTTGCGTGGCACAGCTGATGCATAACTCCACAATCAGAGATTTATACTGTGTGCATCCCGTATGGGGTCTTAGAGGTAACAAGTACGGATGAGAGCGTACAAAAGAATGAAGACGTCTACTGGCGCTGTGAAGATGCATAATTTCAGCATCCTTTGGGGAAGGTCGCGTCCCTTCCTCAGCTGCAAGGGCCGTGGTCCACAAAAGCTTATGCCAAAATAAATTTGGCTAGCCTTTACGGTGCTACAACGCCCCCTTTTTTTGCCCTGCACCATGGCTGCCTCTCTCAAACATGCCAAAGGCAATTGTCAAGTGTAACTAAACTATAAATTTAAAAATATTTTAAAATTCGCCAATTTAAGAAGGAGAAGAAAATGTTAAAAGAGATATTTTCCTCAATAGAATAGCAGTGGTGGTGGTGGTGGTGGTGATGATGATGATGATGATGGCCGCAGCAGCAGTGGAGGAGATCCTGCAATTAATGTATTTGATGTACTTTTGTAGTACCGCCTCGATCCGTCGGGAGAGGCGGGATATAAATATCATCATCATCATCATCATCATCATCATCATCATCATCATCATCATCAAACACATAGCCACCATGTCACAGCTATACTTTAACTCCCCAAAAGCCGTTTGCAAAGCCGGACAGCCAGCTAGCCAGAGCAGTGGGAGTCTGCTGCTGGCGAGGGGGCGCTGCAGGACGACGTGGCCAGTCCCTTCCCACCAGCGAGAAAGGTTGTGACTGGCCCTGGAAGGGGTCCCTTCTTCTGCTCCTCACAGCCGTGCCCACCGGCAGGAAGGGGCTGGCCACGTCATCGTGCAGCACCCCACTTGCCAGTGGCACAAGACCTCCATCACTCCAGATGGATGACTGGCTTTGGGGGTGGGTTTCAGGGTCCCCTTGCAGTCGTAGCAACAGTGCTAGACTAGGAAGCAGCAGCGATGGAGCTTGGAGTGTGTGGGGAGGGGGGCTATGGCACAAGGGGCATGGCCACTAAGGGGGGCATGGTTGCAGTGTGTGGGGGCGTGGCCAGTGTGTGTGGGGCATGGCCAGGGTGTGTGGGGCATGCCTGAGGGCCAGGACATCCCAAAAACATTGCTGTCCGGGGGGGAATCGCTCCCCCGCCCCCACGTCCCTATGCAACTGGGAAGCAGTGAAGATGTTCTAAATCTAACTTAGGACATTGCTATTTAATAATAGTACTCTTGTCGGGTAGCCCTCCATTATTAGTATGGGATATGTAGTAGTAGTAATTAGCTGCTTGCTTGTGACCAAGAATGTGAACCAGAGACCTTTAGGTAAACAAACCCAGGAATGCAGCACTGATAAGAAATACCAGCCTGAGCTGGTCGCCTCCAAGGTCTCTTGCTGTCTGATTGCTGTGGGAACAGATTCTTTTGCTCATAATGTTTGGTTTCTGCAAATTGCCTCCAGTTCGATCACTGAAGTCCTGTACACGCATCACACTCCTAATAAATCATGTATTAGCATTGGTACATTTGTGTGTATGATCTCGGTTCCTGACAACTCTAGTGTAGTCTTTGGCTGCCAGCAGAAGAGCAAGGAAGAGGCTGGGCTAGACCTCCCAATCACGTTCCCATACCTTGAAAGTGTTCCTGGAGAAGTTGTGGTTTCCCAGCCTGATCTGCCTTGCAGGATTGTTGAGAGGCTAAAGCACAGCCCAGAACACCTCTTGGAGGAAGGGCAGGGGACACAAGTAAGAGGCCAAACTCCTCCTGGTGTCCTGGGCATATGCATGCTCTCCTACATAAGTGGTTGGACCTTTTTATCCAGCGTGGAGCAGCCACATTCAATTCAAGGCTGCAGAAGTTGAATGGAACATACGGTGCCATTGCTTGTGATTGCACATGGTACGTGGATGTGCATGCACTTTCCATTCTGACATGCACAACTCTTGTTCTAATGAAGGACGTGTGAATTTGCTTATGCATTCTGTTGCTCAAGAAAACAATTCACTAACAAGGCAGTGTTGCACAATTGCTGCGTAAACTCAGGAGCATGGATTTATGTTCTGTCTCCTTGACGCAGAGCCTTGGCCATTGTTTTGGGATGTGATACCCTCTGAAACAGGTGCTCAGTCAAGAAGCTCACAAATCTAGGCAAAAGGACCTTGTAGCACCTTTGATACAAACTGAGGGGAAGAAGCCGGCAGCATGAGCTCTCATGGACTAGGTCTACCTCCTCAGATGCACAGAGTGAAGTGCTCAGGAACAGACCTTTATAACTATGAATAAGCAGGAGGTACCTATGGGAACAGCAGTAGAAACACACATCCTGTGGGTATGGTGATGAGACGACAAGTTCAGTATAATAAATATGTATTATATTTATTATGTAAATAAATTGTGTGTGTGTGTGTGTGTGTGTATACTTATATATACATCTGGCTGTCTGTCTATATCATAGAATCATAGAAATGTAGAGTTGGAAGAGACCACATGGGCCATCCAGTCCAACCCCTGCCATGCAGGAACACCCTCAAACACCCTATATGCCAGAGTGGAACCCAAGATGGCTTCCAAAAATGTTAAAGACATTAATAAAACATTTAAAACAATTAAAAATATTACAAAAATATATGCAATTATGCAAACCTACAAAAATTTTTACGAACATCATGATAAATTAAAGGCCACCTGCTTACATATTAAAAAGCTTGCTTAAATAAGCATGTTTTTGCCTGCTGGTGAAAGGAGAACAAGTGGGGGGAGGGCAGCCAAGCTTCCTGAGGAGGTGAGTTCCAGAGGGTGGGCTCAGCCACAGAGAAGACCCTGTCTCCCGTGTCCTCACCAGGTGTTTCTGGGCTGGTGGCGGGACAGAGAGAACACCTTTCCCTGCAGATCTTAGGGCAGTGGCAGGTTGGTATAGGATATAGTCGTTGGCTAAAGGGTATAGTCACTGCGGGACAAATACAAGATGAAAGAGGTTGCCCAAAGCCAAGGTGAGTGGATGACCGTATGAAGGGTGTGGGGAGCTATCAGAACATTGTATGATGCTGGCTGAGAACCAGGAAGGAGACATGAAGAAAGCCCCCATGAGGCTGGGGTGTTAACTGGCTTAAGCAACTCACATTCTCCATTTAACCTACCTCAGAGGAATGCCGGCAAAGCTCAGAGGTTGTTTGGGGCCCAGCGGTCTCTCTCAGCTTTTTCCTACCCAAGAGGGCTGTTGTGTGATTAAAATGCTACGAGTAGTTCCCTGAAAGAAGGGCGCATCAATGTGTTGGAAAACAGGGGAGAAGACCAAGGCCATTTCCGCACGAGAGTGTTATAGCACGATGATTCCACTTTCAACCTCCTATGGAATCCTGGGGTTTGCACTTTAGGGAGGGGCCATTTTAAAGTGGAATTATAGCGCTATAACACTCTCGTGCAGAAAACTCGCAAGACATGATGTGACAGCCCTCTTTGAATATTTGAGGGACCACCATCACAAGGAAAAGGTAGCCAGGTTGTCTTCTGCTGCCCCCGAAGTAGGACTTAAACCAGCAGATTCACATTGCAAGCAAAGACGTTCCAGCTAACATGAGGAAATGCTTCCAGAGAGCAAGAGCTGTCTGGCCGTGGAATGGACTCCCTTGAAAGGAGGTGATTTCTTTTCTCCTTTGGAGGTTTTTAAACAGAGCTTGGATGGGACTACCTGTTAAGAGCTGTTGCAGCTGGAGATTTCCTGCACTGCCAGGAGGGTGGACTAGATGGCCCTCTGGTTCCTTCTGGCTCTATGATTCTCGGCAGTGAAATGGGTCCCTGGCAGTCCTGTTCAGCGACAGGAGCATGACAAAGAAAAAGTGAGAGAAAAAAAGTAAGATGCTGTTGATGCAGAACGGGATTTCTCTTCCGAATAGGCACACCCAAGCCTTCTGCAGAAGATTTACTGTTGAACAGTGTCTCCTGGTGCTGCCTTCTTTCTGGCTTGCAATATATTAGGCTTTCCTCTTTTGGTAACATATACATATATTTTTTTAAGAAAATCCATTACTCCTTTTCTTTGACTCTTGCCACCAGCTCTTCAATAGATCCTGAACTCCAAGTTAAGGACTCAGTCGGGCACTTTCTGCCAACAAGACTTTGTGTGTGTGTTTGGGTGGGAGAGAGGAAAAAGCCAGTTCTTGCTGTCTTGTGCCTTCAAGTCATTTTCAGTTCCAGGCAAAATTATCAACCTGGGTTTTCTTGGCCAGATTTCTTCATAGGGTCTTTGCAATGGCCTTCCTCTAGGCTGAGAGGGTGTGACTTGCCCAAGGTCACGCAAGTTTCCATGAGTGAGTAGGGATTCAGAGTCCTCGTCCAGCACTCAGACCACTACATCACACTGCCTCTGCCTTCCAATCTACTTCGATTTATGGCAGCTCTCTCAAGATCTTCTTGGTGTGATTTCTTCTGTTGCTGTTGCCCCCTCGGAGGGTGAGAGAGGCTGACGTGCCCAAATCTGCCCCAAGTCCTGGCCCAGCTGTCATAGAACCCATAGAGTTAGAAGAGACCCCAGGGGCCATCAAGTCCAACCCCCTGCCATGCAGGAACACCCATCAAAGCATTCCCAACAGATGGCCATCCAGCCTCCGCTTACAAACTCCAAGGAAGGAGCCTCCACCACATTCCGAGGCAGCATATTCCACTGCCGGACAGCCCTGACCGTCAGGAAGTTCTTCCTGAGGTTCAGGTGGAATCTCTTTCCTGCAGCCTGAATCCATTGCTCCTTGTCCTGGTCTCCGGAGCAGCAGGAACAAGCCCACGCCCTCCTCAACATGGCATCTCTTCAAATATTTAAACATGACTATCATGTCCCCTCTTAACCTTCTCTTCTGCAGACTAAAGATACCCAGCTCCCTGAGGCGTTCTTCATAGGGCTTCATGGCTTCCAGACCCTTCACCATTTTGGTCACCCTCTCTGTCAAACCACTACACTGTGCTGTCTCTAAAAATAGGTATCTGTTGTTTTTTATGTGCCTTTCAGTTTAGCTCAGGTTATCATGGGGTTTTCTTGGCCAGATTTCCTCAGAGGTGGGTTGCCCGTGCCTTCCTCTGAGGCTGAGAGGGTGTGACTTGTCCAGGGTCCCTCAGTGGGCTTCCATGGCAGGGCAGAGGGATTAGAACTCTTGTCTCCCAGTATTCTAGTCCAACATTCAAACCACTACATCCCTTTTGTTCTCTCAAGCCCGACCTAAGCAGAAGCGAAATCCTTTTACTGAGGGCCTGGTGTGCCATGACAAAGTCCTCTTCTCAGGGGGTGTGGCCCCAAAGTTGCCACTTTTCATAGAATCATAAGAGTTGGAAGAGACTTCAAGGGCCATGCCCATCCAGCCCCCTTCTGCTGTGCAGGAAGACACAGCCAAAGACCTCCCTTTGACAGACGGCCATCCAGCCTCTGCTTAAAGTTCTCCAAAAGAAGGAGGAGACTCCATCGTGCCCCTTGGAGGCAGCAGAGTATTTCACTGTCAAACTGCTTATGGTGTCAGGAAGTTCCCTCCTAATGTTTAGGTGAATCTTTTTCCTGTACTTTGAAGCCATTGCTCCATGTCCAGAAGGTGACAGTTTGGCTTTTTTGGAGGCAGGGGAGATGTACTGTTGGACTTTACCACTGCAGAAACAAATTTTCTCTGGGAAGCCAACTCGGTGAACCAGGGTGCCTCCCTCCGTCGCGCTCGCTTTGCAGAGAGGCAGGCCTGCTGTGACCTTGGCTGGTGACTCTCTTTGGGGACACCGGATGTAGCAAGGCTGGGAGGAGAAGCCGGAGAGCCTGACTCAGTGTCGGCCCCCTGTCTCCATCTGCCTTCCCCGCACCCTTACCCCATCACTTTCTGTTCCATTTATAGAGAGATGTCAATTGAGGAGAAGGTCATTTGAGTAATTGTTCAAGATTGCCATGCAGGAAAAGTGAGCGGAGGTGGTGGTGGAGGAGGAGAAGAAGCTGAAAGTCCCCAAGAGAGTTTTAATTACGACCTGCCAAAGGGGTGTCATCCTACCCGGCCCCCTTTGAAGGCAGGAGCAGTGGCGGTGTGTGTGTGTGTGTGTGTTCAGCTGCAGCTTCATACTGCGCCCTTGCTACAAAAGCACCAGCCACTTATTTCCAGGATGGATGGTCACAGAGGTGTGGCTGAGGTCTTAGATGGTGCTTGCAAGGTGCAAATCTGCATGGGAGTTGTGCTGCACCAGCATCCTTCTGAGTACTCACATTGTGCAACAGAAGTGGTGTATCTGCCCGTGTGCCTGTGATGAGCCTCTTGTGCGGTGAGGGAGAAGAAGGCACAGTGGCTTTTTCTGCAGCCCCAGGGAGTCAAACAGAACATGGAAGGCATTGGTGAAGAGTTGTACAATAACACATCACCATGTGCAACAGTTATACAGTATGTTCCCTGCGTGCACATGACTGGCACATGCAGTTTCACTTACCTGGACTGAAATACTACTCCAAAACATTTTGTTCCTATCTCTTTTTGGACCACACATTGTTGTTAATTTTTATGTTTTGATCAGTTCCGTGCTGGCTTTGGACTGCACACAATGGCTACTCATTGATTCCTAAGTTGTGTCCCGTTTCAGGGCCTTCTCTTCCCAAGCTGCATCCTAGTCCCCATACCTACATTGTTTATCTCATTGAAAGAACAGTGTTCTCCATTATCCATGTTTTTCATGAAGCGTAGTAGGTCCAGGAAAGTATGCCCCATGGATACAGGGAAGGTACAGTACTTGTAGAACTCTGCTCACTCAACTGTGACCTGAACGTGGCCATTGCACAGTAGCCAAAAAGGTACAAACACAGAATCATAGAATCATGGAGCTGGAAGGGACCCCCAGGGCCATCCAGTCCACCCCCTTCTGCCATGCAGGAAGACAGCATCCAAGCACCCCCTTTGACAGATGGGCATCCAAACTCTCTTTAGACACCTCCAAAGAAGGAGACTCCACCACACTCCAGGTCAGCAGTGTATTCCACTGTTGATCTTCTCTTTCCATGAGGAAGTTCTTCCTAATTGGCATAGAGGGAACTTTTGCCTGTGTAAAACAGCAACAGGGTGCCAGCTGTGTCTCATGCAGGGATTCTGGAAAGAAGCCATGCGTGGATGAGAGATGGAGAGAGATAGAGAGAGAAAGCAATGCTGGAGCCAAACTGGGGAGATGCTTGCTTGTTGTTTCACACTCAGAGCAAAGATGCTTCATAGGGAGCTGCCACACTTCTCTTTGCTCAGGGCTAAGAAAGTTCTTACGCCAGCGGTTACACCACTATATCTCGCCGACAGAAATCTGGCCCATGACAGATCACTAAGCCGCTCTCCCAGCTTGGTGCCCCTTTTCTTCCCAGCAATCTGACCCACTTTGAGCTCTTTATGGTCAAATAGATGCAATGGGTGTGGGTGGATTTCTGAAGGAAACAGTGCATGTGGAGAAAACACTGAGCTATCTTCTCACCCTGCCTCAGTCTCTATCCCTGTAACATCTGCACCCAATTTCATGGATCTGTTTGTTCCTGAGAGGTTTCATGCCCTCTCCTGAGCTGCCCTGTGCTGTTATTTGCTATCCAAGTCAGTTTGGGAAACTGATGATGGCCCTCTAAACTGAGAGATGTCCCTGGACCTCAGTTCTCCCAGAGGCCCACTCAGGTCTTGCACGGTGAAGGCGGCATCCGGGGCTTTCAGAATTGATTCCATCCACCTGTAATATCATCTTCCCTTTTGACTGCCTTCCACTTTACCAAGCGTTACTACCTTTTCCAGCGTGTCACATCATCTCATGATACTTTGAGTCATGTCCAAAATATAACAGCCTCAGCTTAAGTCATTTTGAGTTTCTAAGGAAATTTCAAGCTTGCTTTGCTCTACGGCGCATCCATTTGTCTTTTTGGCAGTTCACAGTGTCTGTGGAACTTTTCTCCAGCCCCAAACATTTCCAATGAGTTGATTCTGTTACTACCAATTTTCCTCACTGTCCAGCTTTCACAACCAAACATAGAAATCAGAAATACAATGGCCTGGAGTATTTCTGACCTTGGTAGTCAATGATATATCTTTGCAATTAGGGGATCCTTCTTGTTCCTTCTTACCTGCCCTTCCAAGTCCTCAGACCTTTCCACACCTTACCTTTTTTCGGTGCTGGGATGTGGTGATCACACGAGCAGCATCCAGCGACAGGCTTTTGCATCCCCTGCTGCTTCAGCTCCGCATGAGCTACCTGCTCCCGAGCAGACAGTGTGAGAGCCCCACCTCTTCCTTCCACAGCGCAGCCTGGGAGTTTCCCGGGCTGCGCTGGGGCAGGAAGCGCGACCGCTGTAGGGTTTCCCGGGGGCTCCGCACGCACAGCAAGTGCACACAGGGCCCTGGAGCAATGTGCGATTGTGCACCATTTTTGGCTGAAAGCCGAAAAGAAAAAGTGCAGAGCGGCACCTGCCCTACCCTGCAGCATCATGTGATTGTGAGTTCATCGTGCAGATTGCTCCTCACAATCACGCAATGCTCAAGGGGCCCTTTCGAATGGCAAATGCCATGAAAAAGGGCCCTCGTCTTCTTCTGATTTCTTGACTACAGTTTCGGTTGTGATAAAGGACTTAGTCAAGGAGTGGAAAATCTTTCACAATTTCCATGTCTTCATCAGCCATCATCACCGAGTACCTCTGAGTTAAGAAGAAACTGGTGGCTAACTTTATGTGCCGTTTGACCCTTTGGTGTCTTTACAGGGGAATAATTCACGGAGTACTGGGGTGGAGAAGTGTGTGAGGTGAGAGGTCTGTCGACAGAATCTTAGTTGCAATAGCTGTATAGAACCTTCACGTACCAAGGCAGTTTATTTTTAAAGACAGTGCCCAGAATGGTACCGGTGTCTTACGTACGTGTCCGTTCCTCTGTGGAAACAGCTGCCTATTTGTGTCGGATGCAGACTGTCCGCATTCAGTTCAAGGTTATGAATCTGGAGCTGGCTGCGAGGTGCCATAATGCACACAGATATGTATTTCTTCATGGAAATGCGCAAACAGCATGGATGCACAGGCATAGTGGGTTGTGCTTTCGATTGCACATGGAATGTTATGGTTGTTGTATACTTTTGGTGTGATCTGTAGCATTGCCATTCAATCCTGGGGTCTGTGTATAACAATTAATGTTAACAATGTATAGCTCCTTCATTTGGTGATTTATGCTACACGTCCCAGATGTATTATCATGGTCAATATGGGGTGGGGTAGGAGCAAGAGTGGTGATGTGTTATGTTGACGCTGTGAGTGTGAGTGTTCCCTGGCACTTCAGTAGCCACTAATGGGAGCAACATGCTCAGCTAAACAACTCTGGATCTAATCTCATTTGATCTGAGAGAACTGTTCTTTCCCACACGTTAATATGTTCATGCAGGTCTAACACGATCTTAGTGCTTGGAAGTAATTTGCTAAAATTAATCAGTTAATTAATTGATTAATTTATAACAACTGTTTTAGAAGCTATGATTTTAATTGTTAGAAGAAGAAGGATGTTATAGAGTAATTTGTTGTATTTGGAGATTATGGGGGTGGAATTAGCTATTTTGGGCCACTTTTAGTGATTTCAATTCTTAATTGTGAAAAGTAACACTGTAGCAACATGAACCAGTGATTCTTTACTAGCATATTACTAACAATTAATGAAGCAAATGGATTCCAGTCAGTTTTGCCTTTGGCAATTAAGATTACCAAAATAACGGCCAGATCTTGCATCAGGACAATTGGGTGTCACTTTAAAGTCATGGAGTTCTGGGACAGTCGTGCCTCAGTGAATTGCAACACTGAGTAACTGCATGTGCAAAGGAGTGTGAAAAGTGGGCTTGAGAGACGCAAGGTGTACTTGGATGTGCAACGCATGGTGACACTACATGTGTTGTGGCACCACATGGCCCAGCTGGGTTTCCACAGCCTTCACCTGAATGCAGGCATTGCACCATGGCTGAAGAGTACAACCACATGTGGAAGAGAATGTGTGCATGAATGTGCTAAGACCAAAGTTCTGGAAACCAATCCTTATGAGGAACATCTGGGATCTGAGTATCTTTAGAGATGATGGAGAGGTGATATGATATTAAGTATCTGGAGGGATGCCATGTGGAAAGTGAACTTCTTTTCTGCTGCTTCAGAGACTAGAACATGAACTAGTGGATTCATAGTACAAGAAACAAGGTTGCCTACATGCTAGAAAGAACTTCTTGACTGTGAGAGATGCTTGAGAAGGGACAGTACTCCCTCAGAAGGAGGTGATGTCTCCTTTTGCCCTTTTAATGGAGGTTGGATGGCTGTTTTTCAGGAGTGCTTCAGTTGTCTATTCCTACATGGCAGGGAG
Organism: Ctenosaura bakeri; assembly: GCA_948474755.1. Lineage (NCBI taxonomy): Eukaryota > Metazoa > Chordata > Lepidosauria > Squamata > Iguanidae > Ctenosaura > Ctenosaura bakeri. The sequence continues at coordinate 175,345 of CAOLHI010002426.1, read as the reverse complement.
TTGGACTAGATGGCCGTTGAGGACCCTTCCAACTCTAGGATTCTGTGATTCTTAGAGACCAGACAATATATTATTTCCCATTTAAGTTAATACCACCAGGAAAGAACAAGACCACATTACTAGATTGATGAAGTCAAGGAAACCACGACTGCCCTCACTTTGCAAGACCTGGACAGGGCTGTTCATGACAAGGGGTCTTGGAGTCCCTCATTCAGAGGGCCACTTGTGGGTTGAAGCCAACTTGACAGCAAATAACAACAACAACTTGGCTTTAACATGAACCTTTTTGAGCTCAGTATCTTCTCTGTTCACTTCATGCCTCTCATAACAGTTATTGGTTGTTCACAAATGAGCAAGCCACAATAGAATCATAGAATCATAGAAATCTAGAGTTGGAAGAGACCCCAGGGGCCATCCAGTCCAACCCCCTGCCATGCAGGAACACCCTCGAAGCACTCCCGACAGATGGCCATCCAGCCTCTGCTTAAAAACCTCCTAGGAAGGAGACTCCACTACACTCCATGGAGGCAGCATCTTCCACTGCCGGACAGCCCTGACGGTCAGGAAGTTCTTCCTGAGGTTCAGGTGGAATCTCCTTTCCTACAGCTTGAATCCATTGCTCCTTGTCCTGGTTCCTGGAGCAGAAGAAAACAAGCCCTCTCCTTCCTCTACGTGGCATCCCTTCAAATATTTAAACATGGCTATCATGTCCCCTCTTAACCTTCTCTTCTGCAGACTAAACATTCCCAGCTCTCTAAGTCTATCCTCGTAGGGCTTCATGGCTTCCAGGCCTCTCACCATTTTGGTCGCCCTCCTCTGGACTTGCTCCAACTTGTCGATATCCTTCTTGAATTGGGGTGCCCAGAACTGGACACAGGATTCAAGATGGGGTCTAACCAGAGCAGAGTAGAGTGGTACCAGTACCTCCCTCGATCTAGACACCAGACTCCTATTGATGCAGCCGAGAATTGCATTGGCTTTCTTGGCTGTCGCATCACACTGCTGACTCATGTTCAGCTTGTGGGTCTATGAAGACTACTAGATCCCTTTCACACCTACTGCTATCATTAAACTCATTAGAGTTCACAGTTTTCCAGATTCCTTCCCCATCCCTTTCCAAATTGAATTAAACACTAGTATTTTAACATCTGGTATGAGGAACTGTGGCATAGGAATGGGGCTGGCGCAGGAAATGATATTTGATATAATTTTTATATTAATGATCTGAGAGAAACAAGATATTTGATTGTTATTTAAATCATATCTTGCTGGTCCCAACTGTTTGTTGCTTGGTTTTAATTTGCTGTCTCCATGGGATGTTTATTTGTCTGATATTCTCTGGACTCTGCTGGTATCATAATGCAGGATATCAACAATGCTTTTATTGTATATTCTTGGTCTTCTGGATTTTGGAAAAACTGGGAAGAAGTTTGAGAAAGTAGTTTGAGCAGTGGGTGTAACTTTGGAAAAGATTTATCTTCTGTGTCAAATCTATTGAGTTGTGATTGATCAAGTTACCAGTTGTGGGGACAATCCGTGGTATCTAGAGGAAAGTTTTAGAGTGACTTTATAGGAAAAAATGCATCATCATTTATAATAGTCTGCAGAGATTTTCCTTTCTGATACTTTGGGGAGCAAAATATAGGCAGAGGTTGTGCGCTGAGGCGGAACGTGAGTTGCACAGCGGCACTTTGTCAATGGATTGCAATGCTAAATGCACATGGACAACTTCATGTACAATGTACTTCCATGTACAGAGCGCAATGTGGAATGCATATTTACACAGTGTGAATTCGTGTGCAGTGGCACTGCATGCTAGAGATAGATAAATATTTAAAAATATTTTTTAAATTGTCAAAAAAAATCAAGAACAACAATCTTGTTTCTTGAGTGTTTTGGGAAACCCTGATTGAGAGAAAGCTGAACTGGCGAGAACCTTTGCAGTTCAGGACTCACTCCATGCAAAAATTGCACATGCTTTTGTGTGTGTGTGTGTGTGTGTGTAGAAGGAAACAACATGCATAGGAAACAACGGAAAATTCAGTTTCCTTCACAGAAAATGAATGGTGGAATCGGCTGCTGCCTCCTTGGAGTGTGGTGGAGTCTCCTCCTCCTTTGGAGGGTGGATGGCTGTCTGTGATGAAAGGAGGGCGTTAGTTGTCCCTTCCTGCATGTCAGGATGGGGTTGGACTGGATGGCCCTTGGGGTCTCTGCCAACTCTAGGATTTTATTAATCTTTGAAAATCTTGTTTTCTGCACAAAAATATGACATGTACATTTTTTCACGGAACAAGACCTGGGAACACTCTTTGAAAACTGGATTGCTTTCTCTGAAAACTGTGTAGTTTTCAAAGTTCTCACAATGGAAAGAAGACTGATGAAATTATTCACTGCTTTCTTTTAGAATTAAATTAGCAAAGAATTGCTTCCTTATTCAGGAACAACTCAGTTTCTGCAAACTCAGACCGACTAGGCCATTCTACACAGGGCCAAAATGTCCAACTCCTTCAACAGGGGAACTTGCGGATACTTAAAAGTCCAGCAGTGTTCTGGACATAATGTGAGGGTTGCAATGACCCTGCCCTCCTCTGGATGGACCCTAAGTCCACTTGGATTGGGGTGGGCAACTGTGGTGGATTGGGGGGGGAGGCAGCTCTCTGTCCCTGGGGCCCTCCGTGTGAGCTTACAAAACAACAAACAATGCCGGCTTAGCAAAGTTGGTATTTTTGATGTTAAATGTGTTGGAGGGAGGGGAATCTACAAACTGTTTAGTAAGTGAGCTGCTCACCTGGATGGCCGTCTCTCAGGAGTGCTGTGGTTGTGTATTGCTGCACGGCAGGCAGTAGACTAGATGGTCTTCGAAAACCCTTCCAACCCGTATCATTCTGTGGTTTCTGTGCTTCTCCTGGAAGTTTCCAAGGCCATTTCTGGCCAGCCCCTCCTGAAACTGCAAACCTCAGGATTCCATAGGAGGTTGAAAGTGGAATCATAGCGCTATTAACAGTCTAGTGCAGAAATGGTGCAAGAGAGGCAATTTGCCCCCTTTTTGACCAGAACAATCTGCATCGTGTGGGTGCAACAAGGGCTGCAAAAATAGGCTTAGGGGCCACATATGGCCTTGGGGCCGCATTTTTCCCACCCCTGGTTTAGGTGTCTACCTGGGCTCGGTCTGGCAAAGGCTCAGTGATTTTCCTGCCTTTGTCAGCACACTTTGCGAGGTGGCAGAAATCAGTGGAAGGGGCTGTGCTGTGGTTTTGCTGGATTTTTGGTAATGCTTTGCTGCCCTCTCGTGGCCCTGAGAAGACCTGAGCAAGAAAAGGAGGATTGTTTGCTGGGGAGAATTACAGTAAAAGGGAGCCAGCTTGTGGGGTGGGTTACAGGCTCCTTAGAGGTTCGTTGGACAAGTCCTATAGGAACAAGGGAAGAAACGGAAAGCTTTTAGCAAGGGCTCAGAGTGAGAACTAAGCAAGGCTAAGCAAGGCCAGAGAGAAGTTTAATTCCTAATTCCTAATGGATGTAACCTGGCAATTTGGGAAGCTCTAGACCAGCAGTTCTCAACCTGCGGGTCGCGACCCTTTGTGGATCGAACGACCCTTTCACAGGGGTCGCCTAAGACCATCGGAAAATACATATTTCCGATGGTCTTAGGGTCCATTCCCTCCTCGGTGGCGGTGCACAAGCGCGAGCCACACGCTTGCGTCCTCCTGCCCCCTTTGGCGGGAGCGTGTGCGGCCACAGCATCACCACAGCCCCCTGTGCAGAAAGGACTGAAATTGCTCCCCTTCATCGCTACTGGGAGAACCTCCTGTCTGATGGGCCGGCTGGGGGGCGCGGTGGCAGCACGGGGGCAGGCCCCCTCTTCGCCCCTGCCCCACTCACCACGGAAGGGTCAGGGGGCCACAAGGCGGTGCTTTTCCGGGGGGGGTGAGCTGAGCCCGGTGCAAAAGACAAAGGCGCTGGGATTCCTCCCCACCCCCGGCTAGGGTCAACACTCTGGAAACTTTTCCCACACTGCCCTCCCAGCGGAAATGAAAGTGAAGCAGAAGCAGAACCGGGGGGGGGGTTCTTGGAGTTTTTTCCCAGGAGAGATGTGCGGCTCCTCTTTCCCTCCCTGCCCGCCCCCCCCCGTTCCTGGCCGGCGAGGCGGCCTTTGCCGGGGGGAAGCATTGTAAATAATAAATAAATAATTTTATGTTTGGGGGTCACCACAACATGAGGAACTGTATTAAAGGGTCGCGGCATTAGGAAGGGTGAGAACCACTGCTCTAGACACTTAGCAAATAAAGGTGAATGTCACATACATCTCAGCCAGTGTTTGTATAAGTGCATGGTCTGCAATCTGTTTCCCGTGGAATACCACGTAATGGGCTAATGGATCTTGCTTCCCATTTTGTAGCCTCTGCTCATTGTTTTAGGTTGAGTAGTGACCCTCATGTCAGACGCTGAGAGCTCAAATCAAGAATCATGGAGTTGGAAGAGACCCCAAAGGCCATCCAGTCCAGCTCCATTCTGCCATGCAGGAACTCCCAGCAAATGGCCATCCAGCCTCTGTTTAAAAACCTCCACCGCACTCCATGGCAGCCGATTCCACTGTTGAATGGCTGTGAGCCTCGGTAAGTTCTTCCTGATGTTTAGGTGACATCTCTTTTCCTGGAGTTTGAATCCGTTACTGCGTAGTGTCCTAGTCTCCGGAGCAGCAGAAAACAAGCTTGCTCCATCTTCAACATGACGTCTCTTCAAGTATTTAAACATGGCTGTCATGTCACCTCTTAACCTTCTTTTCATCAGGCTAAAGAAACCCAGCTCCCTAAGCTGTTCCTCATAGGGCTTCAAGGACCATTTCTCTCTTATACTTTATAGTGTTATTATTCCACTTTCAAGAACATCCTCTGGAGTCCTGGGGTTTGCAGTTTAGGGAGAGGCCTTTAGAATTCTCAGCCAGAGAGCTCTTTGGCCTCAGGAAACTACAAACCCCAGGATTCCACAGGAAGATATTGGAAGTGGAATAATAGCACTGTCAAAATGTAGGGGGGAAATGGCCTTGGTTTCCAGGCCGTTACCATTTTGGTCACCTTCCTCTGGACTGAAATGTCCCACTAACAGCTGGCAACTGCTGTGCTGGGGCAGCAGTAAACCTGTTCCAAGAACCTGAAAGAAGTTATTGCAAACGGCTCCCTAAAATAGATTCAGCGCCTTGGATAGCTTCTTTAAACTCCAGTTGCCAAGCCCACAGTGGGTTCACTGCTGTACTGGCATGGAAGCCACCAGGGCAGCCACTTTTTTTGTTGGCTGCCATGTTTAATGTCCTGATCTAACATCCTGTTAGTGACTTAACACATGCATAAGTTCCCCTGTGGAAGGGGTTTGACGTTTGTGTCTGGTGTGGAATATCTGCACTCAGTTGAATGTTGTGGGTGCAGAAGTTGCAAATACCATGTCATGGTGCATGTGGAGCCATTGTGCTTCACTGATGTGCATTGAACGTTGCAATTGTGCATTTCGTATTTTCCTGTGCATTCGGTTGTACAGCATTGTCGTTGTCTTTTGTCAAAGCAGCCTTGACATATGGCAACCCTCTGAATAAAAGACACCCCCCCCCAAGTCACTATGTTATTAACAGCCTTGCTCAGGTCCTGCAGACTCAGGGCATCCCATTCCTTCAGGGAGTCAGTGCACTTGCATGCGGTTTTCCTCTTCTCTTGCTGTCTTCTACTTTCTTGCTGTTATTTGCCATCAGGTCAGCCTTCACTTGCGGCAACCCTCCAAATGAGAGACCCCAAACAGCTCCGATTATCCAAAGCCATGCCCAGGCCTTGCAAACTCAGGACAGCTGTGACTTCCTTGACTTTGTCCCTCCATTTGTACTGCACTTCTTCCTCTTTTGCTATCAGCTTCAACTGTATTGAGTGTTATCACCATGTTCAAAGGACAGCAGCTAAAATGGTCCAAGGCCTGGAAACAATGAAGCCCTCTGAGGAGCAGCTTAGGGAACTCAAGGGTACGTTTAGCCTGGAGAAAGGAAAGTGAAAAGAAGGGGACATAATAGCCATGTTTAAATATTTGAAAGGATGTCATATGGAGGACGGGGCAAGCTTGTTTGCTGCTGCTCCAGAGACCAGGACAGGGAACAATGGCTTCAGATTCTGCCTAAACATCAAGAAGAACTTCCTGCGGTAAGAGCAGTTTGAATACAGTGGAAAACGCTGCTGCCTTCATTGAGTGTGGTGGAGTCTCATCCTTCTTCGGGGTTTTTAAGGGGAGGCTGGATGGCCCTCTGTCCAAGGGAGGGCTTGGATGGTGTGTTCCAGCTTGGCAGAAAGAAGTTGGACTGGTTGGTCTTGGGGGTCTCTTCCAGCTGTAGGATTCTGTTAGGCCATTTCCGCACTAGACTGTAAATAGCGCTATGATTCCCCCCCCCGAAACTGCAAACCCCAGGATTCCATAGGCTGTTGAAAGTGGAATCATAGCGCTATTAACACTCTAGTGTGGAAATGGCCTTAGTCTTGTTGGTTTCTAGGAAGTGTGCATTCACAAGTCACAAATGCACAACCATCATGTGACTCAGAACGTAAAACTATATTCTACCCGTAGGATCTCAGACCGTGCTACCCATTCATTTTCTGTATAGTGTTTTATGCAGACCGAACTTGACATTTGCACTATCTGCCTCCCTGAAAATGGTTTGCTGTAAGTACCTCCCTTCTCTGTTGACCTTTTCCCTCACTTCCTTTCTGAGGTTTAAATGACTTTTTCAGATCATTTCATGGTGGAACAACAATCTGAACCTCAGCCCTCCCTTTCCCACCAGAGACGTCTCTCTCTGCTTAGATGGCCTTGTAATTCAATACATACATACATACATACATACATACATACATACATACACTGCCTTTCCTCCACCAGAACTGGGACTTGAGGTGGTTGAGAAAAAAAATTTAGATTAAAGCAGTTTGCAGAGAGAGAGTGAGTGAGAGAGAGCCATGTTAGTCACTTTGAATATAAAAAGGAAAATGGTGGAGGAATTTAGTGGCATGTTTAAGGTTTATTTTAGCATGAGCTTTTGTGGATTCGAATCCCACTTCTTTGGATGCATGCACATGGACTGAAATCCAGCAAGCTCCTGTTCTCAAGAATCAGGTGGTCTTAAAGGTGCCATTAGTGTCCTCCTTGCTTTCCTTTTTTTTACAGAAAGAGCCCTCTCCAATTTTCTAGTTAAGTTGTGCATAACACTGTCTGGATGTGTTTTTAATACCCTCAAAGATATCCATGGGGCTTGTTTTCCCTTCCCTCATCCACTTTTTTAAAATCTCAGGAATCTTAATAGCATGCCCACCTCTCCTAGTTCCTGCCCTTTGAAAAAATGTCACGGGTCTTAGCAGCAGTGCAATGTTTTCTTCCCCTTTTCCTGCCTCAGTAATCGTAGCAGCTGTGCTCCAGAAATCCCCCTTCTGGGACAAAAAGTGATGCTGCAAAAGCCCCAAATTCCTTGCACGGAAATTGCCTAGATCACAAGTATCATTCCAGTCTCCTCTTTGCAAGAACACAGTATTAATAAAGTGTTTCCTGATTGCTCCAGAGACTAAGGCCATTTCCGCACTAGGCTGTTATAGTGTGATCATTCCACTTTCAACATCCCTATGGAATCCTGGGGTTTGCACTTTGGGGAGGGGCCTTAAACTGCAAACCCCAGGATTCCATAGTGTGTTGAAAGTGGAATAATTGCACTGCAACAGCCTAGTGTGGAAATGGCCTAAGACATGGAGGATTGGTTTCAAATTCCAGGAAAAGGGATTCTATCTAAACATTAGGAAGAACTTCTTGATGGTAAGAGTAGTTTGAAGGTGGAATCTGCTGCCGCCTCCATGGAGTGTGGTGGAGTCTCCTCCTTCTTTGGAGGTTTTTCAGCAGAAGCTGGATGGCCATCTGTTGGGAATGCTTTGACGGTGTCTTTCAGCATGGTGGAATGACATTGGACTGGATGGCCTTTGGGGTCCTATCCAACTCTAGGATTCTATGATTGCTTTTTGCACAGCTCTTCTCCCAGGAAGATCAGGTTCTTATATCTGGTTCTTCTACCCATCACTTTTATTGTCACCACAAATCTGTGAGGGAGATGAGGATGAACAGCTGTGACCACCTGAGGGTCACCAAGCAAGCTTAATGTTTGGATGAGGATTGGAACTTGGGTTTCTCCAGCTTCTACTCTTGCAGTCTAACCTAGAAATGGGCAAATTGGGTACATTCCTCGTTTGTTGGACTACTGCTCCCATGCATGCCCCATATGCTAGAACTATGAGTCATTTAGAACAGTGCTTCTCGGGCTTTCTGATGTAGAGGACTGGTAATTATTTTTTTCCCCAGTTTGCCAAGGATCAGCCCCATCTTTGTGCTCCTTGGCTACAGTTGTTTCTTACTTTCCCGGAAGGTCCCTGGCTCAGGGACCAGCCCTGGCCTAAGGACCGCCACTTTGAGTTGCATTGATTCACAAGAAAGATTCGTTCATGTTGTTTTTATTCTCACATGCTAACCAGAGTGCATAGTGGCCCCCTCCATAGCCTTCAGGCAGAAAAGGCAAATTGGGTTTTGCTGAAGGATTTGCTGGGCATGACAAAGTCTTCTTCTCAGGGGATGTGGTCCCAAAGCTGCCACTTTTTGTAGAAGAATAGAATCCTAGAGATGGAAGAGACCCCAAGGGGCCCTCCAGTCCAACCCCCTTCTGCTCTGCAGGAACCCACATCAAAGCATTCCCAATGGATGGCCATCTGGAGTCTGCTTAAAAACCTCCAAGGGAGACCCCACCACACTCCATAGAGGCAACATATTCCACTGACGGACAGCCCTGACTGTCAGGAAGTTCTTCCTGAGGTTCAGGTGGAATCTCCTTTCCTGCAGCTTGAATCCATTGCTCCTCGTCCTGGTCTCTGGAGCAGCAGAGAGCAAGCCCTCTCCTTCCTCTACATGGCATCCCTTCAAATATTTAAACATGGCTATCATGTCCCCTCCTAACCTTCTCTTCTGCAGACTAAACATCCCCAGCTCCCTCAGCCACTCCTCCTAGGGCTTCATGGCTTCCAGACCCTTCACTATTTTGGTCGCCCTCCTCTGGACACACTCCAGCTTGTCGATATCCTTCCTGAATTGAGGTGCCCAGAACTGGACACAGTATTTCAGATGAGGTCTAACCAAAGCAGAATAGTGCTAACCTGACTTCTGGGGGTCCCATGGGGGACACCTTGATTTGACCCGAGTTATAAAGGTTGGGGAAATTAGTGGAGCACTGACATTAGCAAAATGAGGGGCAGGGTAACCCAGTAGGATCTTTTACCCAACTTTATGGGGTCAGCCCAAGCAAAAAGCCAGGCAAATGTATCAAATAATTGAATTTTATTAAATGACTATACTGTTACACACCAACGCATTCATTCACTCACACACACAAGGCCTATTGACAAGGTAAAGAGGTAAAAAATGGATAGAGGATATAGCAAAAGATTTTAGGGGCAGTGATACTGCACCTATCCTGAAGTCTTCGGTCCGGGAAGCGGTGAGAAGAACAGAGCTCACTGAAGAGAAGTGGCTGAGGGAATCACTTGACTAACAGAATGCTGGTTGGCTAGCTTAGTGAGGAGTTCTCTGAAGAGACCCTCTAAAACTGGGACTACTTATAGGGCAGAACGTACCTCGAAGGCAGGCCCTCTCCTGGGAAGAACAATGGCCAAAATGAAGGAATGCCATACAATGGCAACTTGGTAGTTTGCATGATCGGTTTATGCAGGGTTGCAGTATTGGTTTATGTAGGTGGACCTCGCCTTATAGGATTTTCCAAAGTCAGAGTTGCTCAACCTGGGGAAAACATGCCAATCCCCCAAGTTGGCTATTCTTGGCTGAGGACCCTTTGTTTATGTCAGTGGTTCTCGACCTGTGGGTCGCGACCCCTTTGGGGGTCAAACGGCCCTTTCATAGGGGTCTCCTAAGACCATCAGAAAATACATATTTCCGATGGTCTTAGGCTCCATTCCCTCCTCGGTGGTGGTGCGCAAGTGCGAGCCATGCACTCGCGTCCTCCTGCCCCCTTTGGTGAGAGCGCATGCGGCCACAGTGTCGCCACAGCAGGAGTGGTGGTGCGCAAGTGCGAGCCATGCACTTGCGTCCTCCTGCCCCCTGTTCAGAAGGGACTGAAATTGCTCCCTTTCTCCGCTACCGGGAGAACCTCCCGTCTGATGGGCCAGCTTGAGGGGGTGGCGGCAGCGGGGGGGCAGGCCCCCTCGTTGCCACGACCTCTGCCCCACTCGCCACGGAGAGGGGCACTGCGGAAGGCCCGAGGGGCTGCAAGGTGGTGCTTTTCCGGGGGGCGAGCTGCGCCCAGCGCAGAAGACAAAGGCACTGGGATTCCCCCCCCCCTGGCCAGGGTCGACACTCTGGAAACTTTTCCCACACTGCCCCCCCCCAGCGGAAATGAAAGCGAAGCAGAAGCAGAGCCTGGGGAGGTTCTCGGAGTTTTTTCCCGGGGGAGATGTGCAGCTCCTCTTTCCTCCCTGGCCGCCCCCTGTCCCCTGTTCCTGGCCGGCAAGGCGGCCTTTGCCGGGGTGGGAGGCATTGTAAATAATAAATAAATAATTTTATGGTTGGAGGTCACCACAACATGAGGAACTGTATTAAAGGGTCGCGGCATTAGGAAGGTTGAGAACCACTGGTTTATGTGGATGTGTGTAGGCTGAAGTCTGCTTGGGCTACGTGACTGGTGTTTTTTCTGGCCTTGACCTCTTTTTGGTTGTTCGATCTCTTTGCCTACGTGCCCACCCAGGCAGCCTCTCTGGCATGGTGGGCATATTTAATATCAAATTTATATCTCCCTGGGAAGGGGTATGCCAGTGGGGTAACAACAGAGTTACCGTCCTTGATCTAGACACCATACGCCTATTGATGCAACCAAGAATTGCATTGGCTTTCTTGGCTGCTGCACCACACTGCTGACTCATGTTCAGTTTGTGGTCCACCAAGACTCCTAGATCCGTTTCGCACATACTCTTATCCAGGCATGTGTCCCTCATCCTATATTTGTGGATTCCATTTTTCCTACCTAAGTGTATCTTCTTCTTTTGTTCCTTGTTTTTTATTATTCATATTGTAACTTAATAAAGAAGTATTTTTTAAAAAAAATAAAAAAATATTAAAATTATGCAATAGCTTGATATTGGAAATCTACCATGCCAATGCTAGAGGAATTATAAAGGGAGTATTTGCTGAAATTATATGATTTCGCTGAACTAGACAAATTAACATGGATGCTGTCAGATGAAAAGGATAAGAGATTTAGAGATTCCCCGTGGAAAAGGCATTGGGGGGAACTGGCTACAGTAGGACAGTTGAACTGATATCCAATTATACAAAGCATTCTAGGGGAATGAAGAGGGAAAACATGTGTTAATAGAGTTTAATCTATATGGTTTGTTCCTTGTGTAAAATAGCAGTAGAGTAATATTGTTATATGATTGCTAGAAATCAAGCTGAAGCGTTCGTAGATGTGGAGAAGCACCCCCTCCATTAGAGAAGGAAGTCGGTTTGGGGAAGGGGAAAACTGAATTTTGACTTTTTCTCTAATTTGATATTAAAGAGTAGTTATTAATTTGGTAATGTTTATGAAAAGCAATGCAAAATGTATATGAATTTGGAACCATCCAGTTCCCTGTTTTTTAATTGAAAGTTGGTTCTTAACAAAAATATAATTAAAAAATTACTGATTTTTCAAAGAGAAGAAGCAGAAAGAAAAGAAGGAAAATGGAGAGAGGGAACTACCTGAGATATGAATGTAGGTTAGTCATTTAATAGACCTCAGTTGATGGTGGCTGACATCCCGATAGCGACTTAAACATATCCGTATTTTCTGTAGGGAAAATACATTGTGCATTGCAGTCATGCATTTTGCATCTCTCTGCACATTCAGTTGGAAGCCACTAATGCACAATCATGGCATAACTCCATTGTGAAAAGTTATACTCTATCCCCTTAAGTAGGGTCTTGGCTCGTATTTCAGAAAAGTCCTCTTTTTTTACTTTTGAAGTTGACGTCTAAGTTGATGTTCCTGCATAGCTGAAGCAGTAAGGTCTTCTGATCACTGAATGAGGGATGGTGAATGTTTTGTCTTTCCAGCCTTGGAACGTAGGTCTTCTTGCAACAGTGAAAGCGTAGAGGAGCCAACCGTGTTGATCATGAGTTAGATTACACATCTGAGAAATATATCTTTAAAAGGTATACATCTGCAGATGGCAGAGATTTTCTTGTACAGAGGTAATGTTACCCTGTAAGTTGGGGGTCCCGGAGGGGCGCCCAGATAACCAAATAAAAACGCAAGTTGGGGGAATTTAGCTTGGGCACTCTCTCGGCTAAACGAGAGGCAGGGTAACGTTAGCAAGGATCTTTAACCCAATGTCTACAGTGTCAGGTCAGAGAGTGGCTAGGCAGAGTAACAAACAATATTTTATTAAAGACAAGAAACACGCAAGACAAGACATAAACTAACTAATGGAGAAATAGAAACGGAGAGTTTGTCGGGAAGGGTGATACGACACCTGGTCTCGTAGTCCTGGAGAGAAAGGGGGTTCCGGAGAGAAAGCTCAGCGGGGTTCGCTGAGGGGAGTTTCCTTAGACAACCGGCAGCGAGGCGGGATGGAAGTCCAAAGTAGTCCAAAGGCGTACCAAAAGTTGGGGACCTTTTATAGGGTGGAGTTTACCTACAGGCTATGTTATGCTTGGTGAGAACAAAGGGGATTTGGAGCTGGACAAAGGAGTTGGAAAAGGTCAAGTTTAGCATGATTGGTTTAGCTCTTAAGACAGTAGTGTGGCCGGGACGTTGATGGCCCAGCATAAAGAAACGGCTTGGCTCTTGGCTGCAAGGCTTTGTGTAACTCCAAGCCGAGCCGAGCCGGTTTGCAGGGAGGTTTTTCCCTAAAGCAACAGAGAGGCTTTAAACTGCCTGCCTGAATGGGGATTTGGAATGTACAGCATTAACGGCCGCGCCCGTACGTGCTGTCCAGGAGACCTCTGCAAACACGTGGAGTAGGGTGGCAGAGAGAGGTCAAGCAAGGCCAACCTATTTGATATGAAAAGGATATCTAGTGCTCTCACCAGACATATCATAACCGCAATAACAGTACTACGTTGTGACATATCTAACCAAAAAGGAGTAAGCTCTGAATGCACCCATTCGAGCTTACCCTTTTTTGGCTAGATATGGCTAGTGTGTGAGAATAAGATACAGATATGGCTAGATATAGATTTGTTAGATGTGGTTAACATGTGAGAATAAGATATAGAAGTATAGAGTCCTAGGGCTGGAAGAGACCCCAGAGGGCCATCCAGTCCAACTCCATTCTGTCTGGCCAGAATATACAGTCAAAGCCCTCCTGTTTGACAGATGGCCATCCAGCCTCTGTTTAAAAGCCCCCAAGGAAGGAGAAGACTCCACAATATTCCATGGCGGCACCAGCGGATTCCACTGCCAGACAGCTCTGGCTGTCAGAAAGTCCTTCCTAACGTTTAGGTAGAATCTCTTTTCCTGGAGTTTGAAGCCAGTGCTCCTATCCTAGTCCTTGGAGCAGCAGAAAATAAGTTTGCCCCATCTTCCATGTGTTACTGTTGGTGTGTGTTTTTAAATTGTTTCCAACTTATGGTGACTCTAAGGCAAAAATATCATAGGGTTTTCTGGGGCACCCAAGGTCACCCAGTGCTTTCTACCTCTTTCCTGGGCCATTTCTGCACTAGACTATTATAGCACTATTATTCCACTTTCAACCTCCTGTGGAATTCTGGGGTTTGTAGTTTACTGAGACCAAAGGGGTATCTGGCTGAGAATTCTTACGCCCCTCCCTAAACTACAAAGCCCAGGATTCCATAGGAGGTTGAAAGTGGAATAATAGCACTGTAACAATATAGTGCGGAAATGGCCCTGGAGTTTGAAGCCACTGCTCCACAGTGTCCTTGTCTCTGGAGCAGCAGAAAAGAAGCTTGCTCCGTCCTCCATATGAAGTCCCTTCAAGTAGCTTTGTTATCACCACCGTCAGCATTTAGACTAGCCTTCCTCATGTGTTGCTTCCTAGATTGGCCATGCTGGCAGAGACTTATGGGAATTGCAGTCCAGAACAGCTGAAGTCTTCCTGGTTGGGAGGGAGACTGTAAGCTCCATGGGACAGGGACCTTTGGTTTGCTGGACGGATGTGTGTAAACTACCACCATTATGGATGCCACTGTGTAAATATATGACTAAGAATAGTGCAACAATGAGTGCAATTTATAAGTCACTAATAATGGGGCACTCCTGAGAACTTCAGTGGTATTCTGAGATTAATTAACGTGGGTGTAGTAACTCCAAAATAGCTCTAAGCCTTTGTGTTGATACTTAGCATAATACTGAGGATTTATATAGCATTTCTGAGGCTCAAAGAGCATTCGGATACATTATCTGAATAATCCTTGCGCAGGTCTGCAAGTTCAGCCAGGATCTTTATTCCTGTCCTGCAGGTGGGCAGAGGCAGCATCCGGACCGAGGACTCCCGATCGGGATCGCATGTCAAAGGGTGAGGCGGTCACACCACCAAATGGGTGCATTGCACCTCCTTCTGCACGGTGTTGGATAAGGAGGCTGGCAGAGGGAGGCCCCCTGTTTTGAGCAGCTGACCAGGAGACAGAATCACTCAAAGCCACAGGTTTTGCACACAGAAGCATTTGCAGAGACGATGCTTTTGAACCGTTTTAAATTAATGTAGTTTTAGCCGTTGTTGTTGTCAGCCAACAGCTCTAACTTGATGGTGAACCTGGTAAAAGCCATTTCTGCACGAGGCTGTTATAGCGCTATGATTCCACTTGCAACATCCTATGGAATCCTGGGGTTTGCAGTTTCGGGAGGGGCCAGCTGGCCCCTCCCAACTGCAAACCCCAGGATTCCATAGGATGTTGCAAGTGGAATCATAGTGCTATAACAGCCTCGTATGGAAACGGCCAAAGAGTAGTTCATTTAATGGTTTTAAAACATTGTCAGCATCATAAAATCAAAGAATCATACAATCCTAGAGTTGGAAGAGACCCCAGGGGCTGTCCAGGCCAACCCCCTTCAGCCACGCAGGAAGACACAACCAAAGCACTCCTGAGGGACGGCCATCTGGCTTCCGTCGAAAAACCTCCAAAGAAGGAGACTTTACTTCACTCTAAGGCAGTGGTTTATTCCACTGTTGACCTGCCCTTACCATCGAGATGTTTCTCCTAATGTTGAGGTGGAATCTCTTTTCCTGGAGTTTGAAGCCCTTGCTCGGTAGTGTTGCTACCCTGTAATTTGGGGGGTCCATGGAGGGGTGCCCACTTTGCCAATTAAAAATACCAATTGGGGAAAATTAGCTGGACCACCTTTTCGACTAGCGAGAGGCAGGGTAACTTAGCGAGATCTTTAACCCAAAGTATACAGCGGCGGGTCAGAGAGTAGCTAGACAAGGGTTGTTCCAAACAAAGAATAATATTTTATTAAGAACAAAAACACAAAAGACAAGACATGAACTAACTAACGGGGAAAAGTAAAAACGGGAGTTGCAAAGGATGGGCAATACGACCTGGTCTTGTAGTCCTGGAGAGAAAGAAGGGTTCCGGGGAGAAAGCTCAGCGGGGCTCGCTGAGGGGAGTTCCCTTGGACGACTGGCAACAAGGTGGGATGGCAGTCCAAAGTAGTCCGAAGAGCATTTGGAAATGCGGGGTTTTTATAGGGAAGTTTGTGCCTACCGGCTATGGCAAACCAGGTGAGAAGAAAAGGAGTTTTGGCGCTGGACAAAGGATTTGGAAAGGTCAAGTTTAACATGATTGGATTTGCTCTTGATGACAATAGCATGGCTGGGACGTTGATGGCCCAACATAAAGAGTAGGTCGGCTGAGAGCCATGAGGCTATTGTGGAGTTTGCGGCTGGAAGTTCCCTGAAGCGGCAGGCGAGGCTGGAGTTGATGGCTTCAATGGGGAATGGAATGCAAACCATTAACGGCCGCACTCTGTCCGTGCTTGTCCAGAGAACCTCGCAAACACGTGGAGTGAGGTAACCGCGAACCAGTCCAGCTAAGGCCGAATTATGTGATATCAGAATGATATCTGGGGGTCCTCACCCAAGGTGCCATACCGGAAGTAACAGTGTCCTGGTCTCTGGACCAGCAGGAAACAGGTCTGCTCCACCCTCTGTATGACATCCCTTCAAATATTTAAACATAGCTGTCACCATTATTATCACCACCACTACATCTTTTTTCCAAGGTGACTTACGTCAGTTAAAACAAACACAATGAAATAATCACCTTAAACCCTCAGGAAGAACTTCCTGATGGTCAGAGCTGTCCAGCAGTGGAATCTGCTGCTGCCTCCATGGAGTGTGGTGGAGTCTCCTCCTTCTTTAGAGATTTTTAAGCAGAGGCTGGGTGGCCACCTGTCCAAGGGAGGCTTTGATGTGTCCCCTGCATGGCAGAAGGGGGTTGGACTGGGTGGCCCTTGAGTCCCCTTCCAGCTCTAGGATTCTATGATTCTGTGACAGCCATGTTTAAATATTCCAAAGGATATGAAAGACGGATGAAGCTTGTTTCTGCTGCTCCAGAGACTAGGCCATTATGGAACAATGGCTTCAAGCTGCAGGAAAAGAGACTCCACCTAACCAGGAGGAAGAATTTCCTGAGAGTAAAAGCAGTTTGAGAGTGGACTCTGCTGCTGCCTCCATGGACCGTGGTGGAGTCTCTGTTCTTTGGAGGTTTTTAAGCTGAGGCTGGGTGGCCACCTGCCCAACGGAGGTCTTTGATGTGTCCTCCTGCATGACAGAAGGGGGTTGGACAGGAGGGCCCTGGGTCTCTTCCATCTCTAGGGTTCTGTGGTTCTGTCCCTTCATCCAAAAATTAGAAAATGCAGTTAACACTATTGATAGAGTTAAAATAATGGCCTAAATCCAAATGTTAGTCCTGACTCATATTGCCATTGAACCCGTGGGATTTACCTGTGTGTGCTGACTCACCATTCAACAATTGATTAAATGTGTCTACTTAGGACTAGCCAATAGGGTGCCAGGGGTAACCATGAAAAAAAAACAGAAATAGCACAATATGGGAGGCGGGTTCCCTTGGACAACCAGCCATCAAAGGCCTGCTGAAATTGGGGGGGGGAAGGGTCTCCACTGTGAAAGGACAGCAAGGAGGGTGCCAGTTCAGCCTCTCTGAGGATGGGAGCAGCCACCGAAAAGGTCCCATCTCCTGTGTTCCTTCAAGATGTGCCTCACAGTTATGTTAGCCCCTATTGCGGCTTTTTAAGCCAACTGCATTTTGTTCTTATCTAAAATGTGAGGCACCCTGGATCCTATACTGGGAGAGGGGTAGAGGACATGTTGCCGTGTGGCTACAAATCATTTCTGTGACCTTATCACAGGGTTTTGTTGGCAAGATTTGTTCAGAAGGGGTTTTGC
Organism: Ctenosaura bakeri; assembly: GCA_948474755.1. Taxonomy (NCBI): domain Eukaryota; kingdom Metazoa; phylum Chordata; class Lepidosauria; order Squamata; family Iguanidae; genus Ctenosaura; species Ctenosaura bakeri. The sequence continues at coordinate 157,880 of CAOLHI010002426.1, read as the reverse complement.
TTTTGCTTGCCCTTGAAGCTGAGAGGATGTGGCTTACCAAAGCTCACCCAGTGGGTCTCCATGGCCGAGGAGGAATTCAAACCCTGGGCCATTTCCGGACTAGCCTGTTAATAGCACTATTATTCCACTTTCAACATCCTATGGAATCCTGGGATTTGCAGTTTAGGGAGGGGCCTCAATGGGTTTTTGGGAAAGGAAACCCCAGGATTCCATAGGATGTTGAAAATGGAATAGTAGCATTATAACCGTCTAGTGCAGAAATGGCCCTGGTCTCCAAGTTTGTAGTCCAATGCTCCATCCCCTGGCTCTGGAAGAAGATATAAATTAAATAAATATGTAAATAAGTCAAGGTCCTATAGCAACAGGTGGCATCTCTGGGAATGGCTGGGAAAGACCTCCACTCCAAATCCCAGCCAGCTGCAGCTGCCAGCCAGTGTTGCCTGTGCTGGAGTAAGTGCCCCAGGGGTTGGATGCTACCAAGAGGAGTTTCCAGTCTCTGGATTTTTTAAAATTTTTAGATTGACATTCAAAAGGGATCTCAATTACATGCAATAATGTTCCAGTATAACAAAAGTAGGAAAATAAAAACACAAAAGGTGGAAAAATAACCACACACGTTTCTATAAAAACTGATCAAATGTCCAAATATAACTCCATTTAGTAAATTCTGTCTATACGTCATTCTTTCAAATGTTGCATGGGTGCTTAGATCTTCTGTCCATAAGATCACAGGTGGAGATATTTATTGTCTCTCTCTACCTTCTAGCAGTCAAAAGGGCACAAAAAATGCGCTTCTGTTGGCCATTTGTTCATTTCCCCCAGGAAACAAGTAGGCAATTCAAGAGAACACGCACTTCCCTGAATATGAAAGAACTTTCCAACACCAAATTTGCTCATGGGATTACCTCCTCCCAAAATGTAGCTACTAGGGGACAATTCCAAGGCATTGCACTAAGGAAGTTTTAGCAGTGTGGCACCTCCAAAGTCTCTGGAAAATTGCAAACAAGGGCCTGTTGGAGAGTTACCCTTGCAGAAGTCCACCTGTGGAAGCAAGTGGGCATTTGTGTTCCTTTCAGCGTGGCTGCATAACTCGGTGCATAGAGATTTATGCCCTGGTTTTGGCCCTGGGCCCTTGACTCCTCATATCATCTTGTTTTCTCATGAGGCGCCGCCTGAAATTTGAAATGCTTTGTGGAGGGTGGGGAGGTGGGGAAGGTTTTCTCTCACAGCCACGTTTGCTGAGAAGACGTGAGAGGGCCTTTTTAGTGGCTGCTTCCAGCCTGTGGAACTCCCTTCCACAGGTCCTGCCAGAAGGAGAGGGTGGAATCAAGAACCTTGTTAGCATTGTTCCGTGTTGGCAAGTATCTCACAGCAGGGCGCAAGAGTTTCAGTGCTGTTCCCCCTTGAGAAGCAGCCGGGGCCCGGGGCCCAAAATCTTGCTTTTTGGCCCCTGGGCTTTCCAGATTCCGTGAGATACTTATTTTCTGCTCAAAACCAAAGCAGAACTGGCTCTTCAGGAAGCCTTTAAACAACTCATAGGGCTTCCCTTCACTATTTAGCATAAGAAACAGCCACTTTTCAAAAGCCAAGACTGTCGACACTGCATAACTACACCTGACTGATGTCACTTTAAATACCATGATGGCACCCTATGGAAACCTGGGATCTTTGGTTTGTTGTGGTAGTGTCTGGACCTTCCCAAATCTTAAGGTGCTCTGGAGAAGGGTTTCAGTCCCACTACCTGCTGCCCTCTTGGGCCTCTCATGGGAAACGGGGTCTCTTTGGTGGCTGCTCCCAAACTGTGGAACTCCCTGCCACAGGATATTTGTATTTATATTTAAACAGGCATTTGGCGACTAATTGGCCGTCTCTCCTCTCTCTTGTGTGTGCATGCTGTAGCTTTATCTTTGCTGCTACATCTAATACTTAAAAAAATGGTATTTTAATGTGATAGGTCAGGTGTGCTTTAACTTATCTTCAGATTTTTAGCTCTCTCTTGCGTGAGCGTTGGGGAGAGGCAGGTAACAAATACACTTTATTTCTCTTGTTGTTGTAAGCCACCTTGGATGCCATGTCAGGACAAAAGTGGGATATTCGATGTATAGAGACAAATAGATTAAAAGACAAAAAGATAGTACTGTCTTCTCTAGTGGAGGGCTCTATTTAGAAAGAATTCAAAGTCCTTCACCAAACTACACATCCCAGGATTCCATAGAGAGGAGGCATGGCAGCTGAAGTGGTATCCGGCTGCAATTAATTGTGCCATCTGCATGTACCCAAGAAGCAGAGGACAGTCTGTGAGACACCCGCTCAAAGGCTTCTGGAGTAGAAATCTGGCCCCAACAATTTTCTCCTCCTGTAGTCAAGTGATATTTTGTGTGTGTGTGTGTGTGTGTGTGTCTAAAATCAGACAGGGTATTGCTGAGTGTACATGCACAACGCAAACTCTTTGACCCAATAAAGTCTTTCCAGGGGCTCCTGCAACCTTTCCCCAAAGGCTACCTGGAACGGGGCCACGGGTGCTCCAAGAGGTACTTGCCAAGAGCCTGCCGTGGTAAATCGCTGCTATTTCCTTCCTAAGCATGAGCTGTTTATTCATTTTTTTCCCCTTATTTTAATCAGAGGCATGCATTTAAAATCCATAATCCCAGACATAACCTTGTCGCTGTTCTGTGCCAGGGCAACTTAATTTAATAACTGGAGCAAGCCACAGTCTGCTCCGTATAACTCTCCTCTACCCTTCCCTTTAACCCCTCCACCAAAAACCCCCACCTCCTCCTCTGCCACCCTTGCCAAACTCTTGCCGAGCAGCCTTTGCCCCCGAACTGAATGCACGTGGTCTGGATTTTGTGCTTTCAGGAGGGATTTCCCTTCTGGACGGAACTTTTGCATCTGCTGAGGACACGGGAGGCAGGGCCTTTTCAGCGGCTGCTCTTGGCCTGTGGAACTCCCTCCCACTGGAGGTCTGGTTTGCCCCCTCCCTGGTCTCTTTTCGCACTCAGATTAAGACCTTTTGATTTAGGCAAGTGTTTAGTTGATTTTAGTCATAGGGCAGAAAATGTTTAATATGACGTGCTCTGTTATGTTTAAAATTACGTTCTTAAATGTGTTTTAAAACTGCTTTTAATTATGTGTTTTTAACAAAATTAATGTTTCCTTTTTTTCCCAAAAAACCTTTTGTGTAGTAGATTTTTTTAAGATAAACTTTTATTTTAAATTTTGAAAGCCACCTTGGGTCTCTTGGCAGGAGAAAGGTAGGCTATTATAAATTGAATAAATGAATAAATAAAGGGATATTGTTGCCCTGAAAGGAGTGCCAGAAATCAAGCTGGCAGTTTTGAAATGTTTTTCTGGAATTTGGCCTCGTTCTCAATTTGTGTTTGTTTGTTTTTTTGGCCAAGTAGAATACAGGCTTCCCCCACTTACCTGAGAAATTGGGGACCAGAGCACTCTCAGAAAGCAGAAGTGGTTGAAAAGCTGTACCCTTCTCCTGTAGGGAGCATGAAGGACTTGCGGCGGTTCCCTTCAGACTGACTGAATGCACAATTGCTCGTAAACTCTTTCCCCTGGGTTGGTACCTTCCCGCTGCTCCCCCAAGCTCGCTATGGGGGAGCCCATGCGCGGTCCCAAGTGACTCTCCGTAGGCAGGAAGAACTGACCAAAGCCTGCTGCTCTCAGTGCTTGCAATACGGAGAAGTTGCATCAACTCAGCCAGGGGATCTGCTCTTTCCGTAGGTAAGTCTTGGGACCACACATGTGTGTGAGCAGTCATAGAATCATAGAATCATAGAATCATAGAAATGTAGAGTTGGAAGAGACCACACAGGCCATCCAGTCCAACCCCCTGCCATGCAGTCCAAAGCACTCCCTTGGACAGATGGCCATCAAGCCTCTGCTTAAAAACCTCCAAGGAAGGAGACTCCAGAACACTCCGAGGCAGCAGATTCCACTGCCGGACCGCCCTGACTGTCAGGAAGTTCTTCCTGAGGTTCAGGTGGAATCTCCTTTTCTGCAGCTTGAATCCATTGCTCCTTGCCCTGGTCTCTGGAGCAGCAGAAAACAAGCCCCCTCCAGTCCCAGGCAAGCCTCTGCGGGCAAGAAGAGCTGACAAAAAAGGGGACCCCACGTCGAATTAATGGAACTTCTCCATAATGTGGAAGTGTCAGAAGAGTCAGATGACATGTTTCAAAAGATGAGGACTTCCTGCACAGCCTCAACTTTGCAAAGGATTCCTGTGAGGATGGCCCAACCCCATGCATGGGAGCTGTCGCTTTTGGCTGGTTGCTGACCCCTTCACCAGGAGCTCTGGAAATGCTTGTGGACATTCCAGGACATCACCTGCCCAGCCAAAGGCAGTAGATTCCCATGGAAGCAATGCCTCTTCCACCTCTTAAAGGACTTACAGGAAGCACTTAGATCAGCAGTGGAGGCAGTTTTGACAGTGGGGGTCTATTTTCAGAGATCCTGGCCAACGGTCTGAGAGGAGGGTTGGCGTGTGGTGCTACGTCCAGAGAGTAATCTGGCTCCACCCTGATGAGGTGTGAGGGGGGCTGTGGTGGTGATCTCTCACCGCCACGAGATGCCCAAGCAGAGAAGCATTTCTGAGGCTGCAGCTCTTTTCTCACCAGCATCTGTTCCCCGTCAGCAGGGGAATTCGTCTGCTTTCAAGGCAACAGGCGTGATTGTGTCTCCCTCGGCTCCCTGAGAACAAGAGCTGCACCTGCGCCCATCCCTTGGCAAACTGGAAATTTCTTTCCAATGCCTGGGGATGTGCAGACAGGGGTCAGAAAATTACCCCTGTTTGCTCATCCCCTAATTCCGGATCCTCCTCTTGGGGTCTGCTAAAGGGCACAGGTTACAACAGGATGCATCCATCTCAGCCGGGGAATTGGCTTCTTTTGTTATTTTCTTGTACATAAAATCATAGAATCATAGGGTTGGAAGAGACCCCAGGGGCCATCCAGTGCAACCCCTTGCTGTGCAGGAACACCCATCAAAACATTCCCTACAGACGGCCATCCAACCTCTGCTTAAAAATCTCCAAAGAAGGAGGAGACTCCACCACACTCCATGGAGGCAGCAGCAGATTCCACTGCCGGACAGCCCTGACCAACAGGAAGTTCTTCCTGAGGCTCAGGTGGAATCTCCTTTCCTGCAGCTTGAATCCATTGCTCCTTGTCCTAATCTCTGGAGCAGTGGAAAAGAAGCCCACTCCCTCCTCAACATGATATCCCTTCATTTATTTAAGCATGGCTATCATGTTCCCTCTTAACCTTCTCTTATGCAGACCAAACATCCCCAGCTCCCTCAGCCGCTACTCATAGGGCTTCGTGGCTTCCAGACCCTTCACCATTTTGGTCGCCCTCCTCTGGACACGTTCCAGCTTGTCCATATCCTTCTTGAGTGACCCAAAGGTGACCCAAAGGCCTGGGAGATCTTTGGTTGCAGGGACCCTGGCTGCATCAGGACTTTAGCTGAGGGGTGGAGGCAAAATTAAGCCATTTCTTCAGCGCCATAAAAATTTATATATATATATTTTGTATGTATGTATGTATGTATGTATAAGTGTGTGTGTGTGTGTGTGTGTATGTACACATGTGTTGTGTATAATTTTAACACAAAATATCATAAATACTAACTGGGATTTTTACCATGAACATAAAATAACATTGAAACATAGTACTAGAACAGTGAACTTTTTAATTTGAACCTTTTTTGTTTAGGTGAACTCCCGCTAATTAAACACCAATGTACTAAAGCACAATTCCCAACCAAGTTGTAATGAGAAACAAAACAAAACAAAAGACGGAAAGATATTATTCCACCATTATAGATCCACCTAAGTAAACTGCTAGTAACTATATTTACAAATGATTGCGTTGTTTGATTTGTCCTTTAATCAAAAAGTCCATAAAGAATTTCCAAACTTTAAAAGAAAATTAATCTCCAGTTACCACCATAAGAACTCTGTTCCCCCATGAAATTTCCCGTCAGTCCCCAAGTTTCTAGTGTTGCAGCCACTTAAAACTTCACCTGAGCATTTAGAAATACAGTTTGGGTGTCCAAAGAAGAGGGAGAGTCCAAGTGATGCCTGATCTTGCAAGTGATCTTGCAAAAACCAACAAAAGCATGATTTCCTACCGTGCTATAAAGGATAAAATAAGAGCTGGAGTGGGGTAGTGGATTGAACTTTGCTCCAGGACACTGGCAGACCAGGCGCATAGAGCAAACCAAAAGAGTTCTAGGTGCAAACGGTTATCTGTGTCACACTCTCTGCAATGCAAGAAATTGGGGGACTGAAGAAAAATGTATTTTGAGGTGGGCAGAATTCATATGAGGGGACTACACCTCCGGGCTGCATGGGCAATAGAGATGCATGTCCTCAATTATTTCATCCTCATGTGCAAAGATGGGTAATTACTGTCACCACCACCAGCACCCCTGCCAAGTGACTGAGAGACCAGATACTTATGAACAGTGTTCTCTCCATATGGAAGCATTCCCCAAATTATTCCGGAAGATTTTTCTGTGCAGAAAAATATGTCAGGATTTTTACGCAAAACTCTCATGCTTGCTGTACAAAAACTACATTTTCCCACCCAGAGAACATACCTATGCAGAAAATATGGGGCTTTTTTAAAAACCAAAACACACTGTGTGTTTCTCTGTCTAGAAAAATACCCCAGAACTCTTTGGGGCATTTGAATATGGGGAGAAAATAGAGCCCTCTTATCCTGCAACTCTCAGGAAAGCTCTTCAGGAAGAATATTGGGACACAAATCACAGAGAATATCATTTCTACCCTATAATGGGCAGGATGCTGGGTTGACTGCAGAAAATATCTCTGGCTGCATGCAGGATCCCTGGCCCTCTTCCCTTTCCCCTCTCCCCTCCTTTGCCCCCCCACCCGCCAGCTTGCTCCCCAGTTAAAGGCCTTCTGTTGCCTTGCACCTGAGGACCCACCTGGCCGATTGTCTCTCGGTCTTTCCTCTCTTGCTCCCATTGATCTCAATTCTGGTTTAGTCCCAGTTCTTCCTCTCCATATTGCAAATCCTCAGTAATGTTACCCTGTGTGTTGGGGGTCCTGAGAGGGGCGCCCAAATAACCAAATAAAAACGCAAGTTGGGGGAATTTAGCTTGAGCACTCTCTTGGCTAAACAAGAGGCAGGGTAACTTTAGCAAGGATCTTGTACCCTATGTCGACAGTGTCAGATCAGAGAGCGGCTAAACAAGGTTTTAAAGTAACAAACAATACTTTATTAAAGACAAGAAACACGCAAGACAAGACATAGACTAAATAACTGAGAAATAGAAACAGAGAGCTTGTTGGGAAGGGCAATACGACACCTGGTCTCGTAGTCCTGGAGAGAAGCGGGGATCCGGGAGAGAAAGCTCAGTGTGGGGAGCTGAGGGGAGTTTCCTTAGACAACCAGCAGCAAGGTGGGATGGAAGTCCAAAGTAGTCTGAAGAAGTCCCAAAAGTGGGGACCTTTTATAGGGTGGAGTTTACCTACAGGCTATGTTATGCTCGGTGAGAACAAAGGGAGTTTGGAGCCGGACAAAGGATTTGGAAAAGGTCAAGTTTAGCATGATTGGTTTTGCTCTTGATGATAATAGCGTGGCCCAACATAAAGGAATGGCTCGGCTCTTGGCTGCAAGGCTTTGTGTAACTCTGAGCCGAGCAGAGCTGGTTTGCAGGGAGTTTTTTCCCTGAAGCATCGGAGAAGCTTAAGTTGCCTGCCTGAATGGGGTTTTGGAATGTACAACCATTAATGGCTGCACCCGTACATGCTTGTCCAGGAGGCCTCTGCAAACACGTGGCGTGAGATGGCAAAGAGAGGTCCAGCAAAGCCAAATTATTTGATATCAAAAGGATATCTAGTGCTCTCACCAGACATATCATAACCATGATAACAAGTAACATCTGACTCCCCTTTTATCCCCCACCTGCTTTTGTTTCTGTCTGGTTTGTTCATAGAATCTTAGAGTTGGAAAAGACTCTAAGAGCCATCCAAGTCCAACCCCCTTCTGCCATGTAGGAAGACACTGTCAAAGCAGAGACATCCAGTCTCCGTTTAAAAACCTCCAAAGAAGGAACAGAGTCCATCACACTCCATTGGAGAAGCAGCATATTTCACTGTGGAGTGACTGTTGCCATCAGCAATTTCTTCCTGAGGTTTAGATGGAGTCCCTTTTCCTGAAGGCCGAAGCCATTGCTCCATGTCCTAGTCTCTGGAGCAGCAGAAAACAAGCTTGCTCCATCTTCTTCTATCTGCCATCCTTTCCAGTATTTATACATGGCTATGATGTCCCCTCTCAGCCTTCTCTTCTCTAGTTAAACATACTCATCTCCCTAAGCTGCTCCTCAGAGGGCTTCATGGTTTCCAGGCCTTATAAGGTTTCCACTAATGTATTAATCATCGTTCTGCATTTATTTATTAAAAGTAGTTTTAAAAAAGGAAGCTTCCCTGCTGGGTGCATGGCTCAGAGGTTCTTTCAGCACAATGCTCATACACTACACACACACACTCCTGCACTCCCCCCACATCTGGGCACACATGTAGAAACAATTCTTTGTGCGTCTGTGGGGCCTTGCACTCTCTCCTCTCCGCCGCATCTTGAGCAAGCTTAGTGCTTAAGTGTGCCTTCCTCTTGTGAACCTCCGAGGGGGATTGGAGGGGCAGTCGTAAGTAGCATGATGATGAGTTCGTTATGTGGTAATGAGTAACGGTTCCTGAAAAGAAAGCAGTGGATGAGGCACGAGGAGGAGGAGGAGGCTCAGTGGCATATACTTCATGCTCGTGAGGTTTTGGAGCGCACATGCATGGGTGCGGAGAGAACACCATGCCTAATGTGATCGGTCAGAAAGTTTCGGCACCTGATGCAGTGTGCTGCTTGTGCCTTGGACCCACACGTGCAGATGCACCCACAGAAATAGAGGGCTCCTCTTTTCCTTGCTCTGCACCCTTCCTTCAACTCCTTCCTGTGTGCATGCAGTGCAGGTCTCCCGTTTGACTTCAGCTCTCTTGCTTCCACTCCGGCACCTGTTGAACTTGAGGAAACTTGGAAGGGGGAATCTAAGGACTCTTTGCAAGTAGGAGCAAGTCTAACCTCTGGAGGGCTGCGTGCCCAGCTCTGAGGTTGCAAGGCTTAGCAGGGCTGTTCCTAACAGGGTCTTGCATCTGTGGGGCCTTGCAAAAACCAACAAGAGCATGATTTCCTGCCACGCTATAAAGGATAAAAGGAGAGCTGGAGTGGGGTAGTGGTTTGAACTTTGCTCCAGGACACTGGAGGACCAGGGTTCAAATCCCTGTTTGACCATGGAAACCTACTGGATGACCCTGGGCGAGTCACACTCTCACAGCCTCAGAGGAAGGCAATGTTTAACTATTTGAAGGGATGCCACGTAGAGGAGGGAGAGGGCTTGTTCTCTGCTGCTCCAGAGGAGGGCGACCAAAATGGTGAGAGGCCTGGAAGCCACGAAGCCCTATGAGGATAGACTTAGAGAGCTGGGGATGTTTAGTCTGCAGAGATAAGGTTGAGAGGGGACATGATAGCCATGTTTAACTATTTGAAGGAATGCCATGTAGAGGAAGGAGAGGGCTTGTTTTCTGCTGCTCCAGAGACCAGGACAGGGAGCAATGGATTCAAGCTGCAGGAAAGGAGATTCCACCTGAACCTCAGGAAGAACTTCTTGATGGTCAGGCTGTCTGGCAGTGGAATCTGCTGCCTCAGTGGAGTGTGGTGGAGTCTCCTTCTTTGGAGGTTTGTAAGCAGAGTCTGGATGGTCATCGTCGGGAGTGCTTTGAGGGTGTTCCTGCATGGCAGGGGGTTGGACTGGATGGCCCCTGGGGTCTCTTCCAGCTCTACATTTCTATGCTTCTATAATGGCAGAGTCCCTCTGAAGGAGCTTGCTAAGAAGACCCTGTGGTAGGTTCACCTGGGGGTCGCGGTAAGTCAGAAGTGACTTGAAGGCACACAGCAAGACCAAAAGAGGATAAGATAAGTGGACATATTGGCAGATCAACCCACGTCCTGATGCTCGTCCAGCTGTGTTGCTCTCCAGCACCCATAATCCCCGGGGGATCTGTCACGGCAGTTGCAGCCTGGCACATCTGGAGGGCACCTGGTGGCTGGATTCCCGGAAGGCCGAGCGAGGTGGCCGGCTGGGCGGGCGGGTGGGCGGGCGGGGGGATGCTGAGGCCCAGAGCCCCTGGGAGCAGGGCGGGTGGGTGTCACACGCATGTCCTCCGTAAGCTCCTTATCACTCTCCGATGACCAGCTGTTGAATCCCTCCCAGAGAAAGCCGATTAGTCCTGCGAGGGGCAGCAGACACGGTGCAAATTAACCAACTATTTTGCCGCTTTGTTGGCTCTTTGGAAGCTCTGCCGGGGAAAATGGGCAGAAAAGGTGCTAATGAAGAGATGAGAGTTTGCATAATTCCCAGATCTGAACCCAGGGTCTGTGGGTGTGCGCGCGGGTGCGTGGCTTCCAGGGCAGGGTGTGCATTAGGTGGGGACCAAGGTCGCCCCTCCCTCCTCCTCCCCTCCCCTCCCGAGGGGGTCCTGGGACCCAGTTCCTGGATGGGGCAGGCGGCCTGCCGGTGTGGCCCCGGGGCGAGAAGCTACCCCATCCTCGGCCACAAGGATCTGTCGGAATTGGCCGCGGCCAGCCGCTGGGGCGAGAGGAGCTCTCTGCACATGCTCAGAGGTACTCCCTCCTGGAAGTGTCGCTTGCTTGCACTGAAACGCTCTTGGGGTGTTTTTTTTCCTTGCCTTTTGTGCGTCTTCCGGCTCTTCTTTGGCGAAGCGCTTGGCCGCTTCAGTTTTGAAGGGCGCCGGGGGGGGCGGATAAATGGAACAGCGCCCGTGGGAGCCCCCTTGACGGCAAGGACCAGCAAGAAGGGGAAGGCGGGCGGGGGGCGGGGGAGGCGGGGCGGGGCGTCCCCTGGCGAGGGCTCGGGGTCCCTCCGCCGCCGCCCGGGCGGGGCTCGCGCTCGGCCGCCACGTGGCCGGGGGCGGTTTTGCGGAGGGAGAAGCCCCGCTCCCGGCGCCTCGCCAGCAGGGGGCGGCGCTCGGGGCTCCGGGCTCCCGCCAGCCCCCCCGCCCCCGCCTCCCTCCAAGTGGCCGCTTCCCGGGCCCGCCGCCGCCTCCGCGCGCCCCTCGCTCCCTCCCTCCCTCCCTCGCCCGCGCGGCCCGGGGCGTCCGGAGGATGGGGAGCGGCGCGGGGGGCTGGCGGGCGGGGGCCCCCCGTAGCCCGGTGCGCCGAGGGCGGGGGCGCGTGCCGGGGTCGGGGGCGTCCCGGGAGCCGAGCCCATGCGGATCGCCCGGCGCCTCCTGTGGACCCACGGCGCGCTTATGCTGCAGTGTCTCTGTGGAAGGCGACTCAGCTCCAGCGGAAGCCCAGGTGGGGACGGCGACGGCGGAGGGCGGGGGAGGGCGCCCCGGGGGTCCCGGTCCAAGGAGCGGGGCGGCTGCTCCCAGGACTGGCCCTTCGGCCTCCGGCACCCGAGCCGAGCTGGCCCCGGGGGCGGGTGGGCGGCCGGGCTGCCCCTGGGAAGAAGGGGGCCGGGGTCTGGGGGGGCGGAGGGAGGGGCCCGTCCTCTTTCGCTCCCTCCCTTCGCGCCCCCCCCCGCCAGGAAGGCGACCCCGGCTGCCGCCTCCCGGTCCGCGCTCTGTCCAGGGTGCTGAACTCTCGGGAAAGGCTGGAAAGCGAAGCGCCGGCGGCTCCCTTGCCGGGCGGGCGGGCGTGGGACGCGGCTCCAGCCAGAGGGGTGGGCGGGTGGGCGGGTGCCGGTGGTCGTGGCTCGGGACGGCCCTCCCTCCAGCCTTGCAAGTCAGAGCCGGTTGCGTCGCCCCTTCCTTCAGTTTCTCCTTCCATCCCTCCGTGTCCAGATGTGTGGCGCCTTGTTCTTTTATGCTCGGGCAAAGGTGCTCTGCTCATGCTCAGGAGCACGCTGTGGCGGGGAGATTTCCCCCAGCTAAGGCACAAGTGAAGGGCTGGTGGTGGTTGTGACCCAGGGAAGACCCTCATTCCTTTGGATGCGGAGGGTGCCCCTTGCGTGGCCTTGCGGGGTGGCCCAGCAGGCACTAACTAACCCAGGATTCCCCAGCAACCCCCACTCCAAATATTCCCACCCCAAAGATCAGAGGTTTGCATGTGTGCAAATGCACCCTTGTGGCCTAAGGGCACGTCTATTTGACCCTATTTTACATTGGCACCGTCTGATTTTGGAAGCTAAGAAGGGTCTGCCTTGGTTAGAAATTGAATGAGAGTCAGCCAAGGAATATTAGGGGCTGTAGGCTTTATTTCCGAGGAGAAAAAGAGGAGCAAAAAAAGGGGAGAAAATGAGGAGGAAAAAACCCATCTCTGAAGATTTCTTGCTTAAGAGAGGCCTGTGGAATTCATGGGGTCATTGTGAGTTCTCAGAGGACTTGAAGGCACGATCCCGTCTTATCTCAGAAGCTAAGAGCAGGTTCAGCCCAGTGTTATGTTTGGATGGGAGACCAGCTGAGGAACCCCAGGCACTGTTGGGGCGTATTTCAAAGGGAGGAATGGGCAACACCACCCCTGAGGATTTCTTGCCAAAGAAGACCCTTTGAAATTCACGGACTCATCCAAAGTTGATAGGCCACTTCAACACACACACACACACACACACAAATGCACACACCGCCTGTGTCAAAGAGATAAAAAGAAGGGAAAGAAGTACCTACACCAAAGGAACTGGTTTTATGATTAAACCATTTAAGTGATTTGATATTGTTCTGAAGTATTGATGTTTTAATGAGGTAGTGTCCTTTTATAAAAAAAAATACTAGTATTTAATGCTGGTATCTTGTTATGATTTATGGGTGAGCTGCCTTTGGCCCCACTCAGGAAAAAAGTGGGATATACCTTGAATATAAATAAATGAAGGAAATGAACTACTTATTAAAATATTTAGATTCTGCTTTTTCTCATAGGGTTGCAGGATGGCATCCATTAAAGACATTTTAACCTATTTAGATATGACTGTGTGTGTGTGTGTGTGTGTGTGTATCTCAGTAAGAAACAGACTAGAAGTGTATTAAATCATTTGGCAAGTTGGTAGTCCTGGCTGGAGAATTTATTTATTTATTTATTTATTTGTATCCCACCTCTCCATATGGATCGAGGTGGCGAACAACTTACAAATAGCACATGTTTCAAAACATTTCTATACATGAATTCCCCCTGTGTGCTGACTTACTGACCAACAGTTGATTGAAAGGGTCTTTTTGAGAGCTGGACTGCCACTCTGGGAGACCGGGGTCCAGATCCCCCCTCCATCGTGGAAACCCACTGAGTGGCTTCAGGCAAGTCACACTCTCTCGGCCTCAGAGGAGGCAAAGGCAAAACCCTTCTGAAGGGATCCTGCCAAGAATCCCCGGTGGAAGGTTTGCCTTAGGGTGACCGTAAGTTGGAAACAACTTGAAAGCACACAACAGCAAACATCATTTGGGAATGATGAGCAGGACTGCACCCAGTGTGTGAGCTGAGATTGAGGGGGTCCAGCTAGCGCATGGTGGCAACTGAAAAGGACCCTGAAACTCCCTCCCCGGGGAGGCCAGAATGGCCCCTCCTTGCTGTCCTTTGAGCAACAGGCCAAATCCTTTTTATTCAGACAGACTTTCAAAAGAGACCGTTCTAAAGAATAAGTCAGGGGTTGCTGTGTTGTTTTAATTATTGCTTTTAAGAGTTTTAAAATCTTTCCAATTGCATTTTATTCTTTTACTGAGATACAATTGTTCTAACACTGTAAATAATTTGGTTCTAATATTCACTTTTGTCTGCTCTTAATTGTATTGTCTCTTAAATTATGAGCCTTTTTGAGTCCCAATTCTGGGAAAAAAAGTGGGGTATAAATACAAGGATGGCAAGGGCCACTGTCTCTGCAAAGAGAGGTCCCGGGAGATCAGGGATGGCAGCAGCGGTGGTGGCTACTGGGGGAGCTGCAAGGAAGAGGACGTGCTGACAGCCGAAGCAGATTATTTTGGATTGGCCTGGATTGTTGGCAGGGGGAGGGACGGATACCTGGGGCACACTTCTGTTGCTTGGGGGTCTCTTGGGGCCATTTGGGGTACACGATGGGATCTCGGGGGCCACACATAGTTCCTGGGACCCCCTTTGCCTACCATCCTCAGAGTTGCCATCTGCATTTGTGTACTACTTCCCCCTGAAAACTGGGACTCACCGTGGCTTACAGATTAAAATGACTACAATCTAGATAAAAACATATAAAGGTCAGCGTCAGAGTAGAATTAAACTACTAAAAGATTATTAAAGAAATTGAAAATATATATTTGGAAAGGATAAAAATCAGTTTTTCTAAAAACACAGTTTAAAATCATAGAATCATAGAATCCTAGAAATTAGAGTTGGAAGAGACCCCAGGGGCCATCCAGTCCAACCCCTGCCATGCAGGAACACCCTCAAAGCAATCCCGACAGATGGCCTTTAAAGCCTCTGTTTCAAAACCTCCAAGGAAGGAGACTCCCCCTACACTCCGGAGGCAGCAGATTCCACTGCCGGACAGCCCTGACTGTCAGGAAGTTCTTCCTGAGGTTCAGGGGGTAATCTCCTTTCCTGCAGCTTGAATCCATTGCTCCTTTGGGTCCTGGTCTCTGGAGCAGCAGAAAACAAGCCCTCCCCTTTCCCTTCTACGTGGCATCCCTTCAAATTTTTAAAATCATGGCTCTCATGTCCCCTCTTAAACCTTCTCTTCTGCAGACTTAAACATACCCAGCTCTCTAAGTCTATCCTCATAGGGCTTCATGGCTTTCAGGCCTCTCACCATTTTGGTCGCCCTCCTCTGGACTTGCTCCAGCTTGTCAATGTCCTTCTTGAATTGGGGTGCCCAGAACTGGACACAGTATTCAAGATGGGTCTAACCAAAGCAAGTAGGTTACCAGTACCTCCCTCGATCTAGACATCATACTCCTATTGATGCAGCCAGAATTGCATTGGCTTTCCTGGCTGCCGCATCACACTGCTGGCTCATGTTCAGCTTGTGGTCTATGAAGACTCCTAGATCCCTTTCACATGTACTGCTATCCAGCCACGTGTCCCCCATCCTATATTTGTGGATTCCATTCTTTCTGCCTAAGTGTAGGACCTTACATTTCTCTCTGTTGAATTTCATTTTGTTCACCCTGGCCCAGCTCTCCAATCTATCCAGGTCATTTTGAATTTTGATCCTGTCCTCTGGCGTATTAGCAACCCCTCCCAATTTGGTATCATCTGCAAATTTGATGAGCATGCCCTCTATTCCTTCATCCAAGTCATTAATAAAAATATTGAAAATAATAGACCACACCCTTAAAAGCCCTTATTTTGAAAACCTTCAGTTCTAGAAGCCTTGTTGTTGCTTTCTTTGTTGCTCATTTCTGACTTATGGTAACCCTAAAAGTGAACCTGTCGTCAAGGTTTTCCTGGGAAGATTTGTTGAAGGGAGGTTTTCCATTGCGTTCGTCTAAGGCTGAGAGAGTGTGACTTGCCCAAGGTCACCCAATGGGTTTTTATGGCTGAGAGGGGATTCGAACCCTGTTCTCCAGGGTCAGTGTCCAGTGCTCAAATCCCCACACCGTGCTGGCAGTATTGGAATGAAAAGTCTTTGCCTAATGCGTAATTCCCATCTTGATTCAGAGTTACTGGATATCTGGAACGGCTTTGCTCTTGTTTTCTGTCTGGCAAAGAACCTGCATATTTACGGCTGGAAAAAGATCTTGGTAACTACTGACTTTTATATCATTTAGATGGTGATGGTGGAGGAATCAGCAATTGTTTCTCATTATATCCGCGCCACACACTCACTAGCATCCTGTGGAACAGTTTCTTGGTTCTGTTTTTAAGCTTGCCCTTTGGCCACAATGGGAAGAAATGTGCAGTTTGGGAACTGATCCGTGCAGTTGGAGAAATGAGAATGAAACGGGACACAGGGCTTGTTGATTGAGTGTTCAGAGGAAAACATTCCTCGGGCAACCTGGGTGAGAAGAGGGGAAGCCAAATTTAGCGGGGGCCTATTTTAGCCATAGAGATTGGGTGGGGCAGCAAGAATAATGCCCCTCGTACTGGTGTCAGTGTGTTGTTGTGTTGGGATCTACACTTTCACATTGGAGCAAGAGATGCTGGATTGTTTCCCGTTCATTAGTAAGCACAGGCAGACGTGTAAATGAGTTGTGTAGGAGATAAGAGCTGCTGATTGCTATGGGGAAGCCACCAATGGTAACGAGGCATAAGCAAGGAGAAACGCCACCTTTGCGTATGCACGCTTGCATTTTATTTATCTGTCTATTGTTATCGATGTCCCCGCTTGCTGATGTTTTTGTTTTTACTCTTACTTTTTTATCTGCTTGAAGGAGTCTGAAGACTTATTGAATAAAGAGTGTGTGTGTGTGTGTGTGTGTGAATTGTGGGATGGGATTTGCACCGCTGGAATATCTACTTTTTAAAAAGCAGTCCTGGGATTTGTAGTTTCCTGGGCTACTTGGGATCCTCTGTCTGCTCTAGTTCGAGGGATTGCACTGAGAATTCTTCCTTACTAGACTGCAAATACAAAGAGTATCTGGAAGGTAGCCGTGACAGTCGAAGTAGAACCACACTGCTGTCTGTATTCGTGCAGTGTGGAAACACTTTCCATTTCTTTCCCTTTGCATCACTAGTTGCACCATGTAGAACCCCCTTTCTTTGAGGCCTGCAACCACATTTCATCCACCCGTTTTAGAACTGGGACCATTGCAAACCTGGAGGGTTTAAAACCCTCGGGAGGTTCTGTCTGAGAGAACTGGAAAGTTTGAGCCCTGTATTGTAATATTTTGGTCCTAAAAGTATTGATCTGCTGTGGATCTTGCAAATCTGCTACCAACTGTTAGAAAAAGATGTGTGTGTATCTGTGCATGTGTGTATTTTTAAGAAAGGGCGATAATCGAAGGCTGTGACTCGGAGTCACTGGCTTAGCAACGGCTGCCTTGTTTTCTTACAGAAAGGTTTTGTCTCCAGAGGGAGAAATTCTCCAGGCTCGTGAGCAAACACCTCCTGGTTTTCCACAGAAAGAGCTTTACACCCAGGGAACACTTTGCTAAGGGAGGAGCCCCGAGAGATCTCTCCTGGCCTGGAGACTGAGTTCTCATTAAAGAAGTTTCCTTGTCCTGATGTTAGGTGGAAGTGCATCATTAGGAGATTTTGCTGCAACCACCCTCTCTGCCTGTGAGGCCTCCAGACCTCCACTACTGGACACTGGTGGGTCCCGGGTCAGTGGGGAGTAAGTCCAATCCAAGTTGTAGTTCAGACATGCCCAAGGTGCTTGAATCTCTCTTGGGGAGACAGCTCAGCAGATTGGAGAGCTCCTCAAAAGCTATCAGAGAAGCTGTAGATTCACTGCACACTGAGATGGGACCTACCAGATGCCACTTACCTCCACTCCCTGTCACCTGGCTTTGGTCCACAAGCTTAGGCCAGCAGCTTCATGATGCAACTGTGCTGGTGTAACTCTGGAAACCAAGAAGCCTTCTGAGGAGTGGCTTGGGGAGCTGGGGATGTTTAGCCTGGAGAAGATATTTGAAAGGATGTCATATGAAGGATGGAGCAAGCCTGTTTTCTGCTGCTCCAGAGACTAGGACATGAAGCAGTGCCTTCAAACTACAGGCAAAGAGATTTCACCTAGAGAACTTCACAGAGAACTTCCTGATGGTAAGAGCTGTTCCAGAGTGGAATCTGCTGCTGCCTCAGTAGAGTGTGGTGGAGTCTCCTTCTTTGGAGGTTTTTAAACGGAGGCTGGAGGGCCATCTATCAAGAGTGTTTTTATTGTATATTCATGTATGGCAAAATGGGGTTGGACAAGATGACAGCAAGAGGAAGGAAGGAGATCGGGTGCTAAAGGATGAGGCTGCTTAGAAGTGGCAGATCTCTGATAGCTGGGCTGCATAGCTGAAATCTCCCCATACAGAGTTACTCACCACTATACTACGTAACCCTTTTGTTGAAGGACGGTGTTGTGCAACTGAACCAAGACACCATGAGTGCAATTGTATGCATAACCACAGTATTTGTGTGCATAGGTGCACAATGTGCAATATTTATCAATGTGCAATGTGTATCAATGTGGAATATGCACTTCGGTAGATAATGTGATTGTGTGTCCCTTCGCAAAGTACACCTGAAGATGCAATGATCCCTTTTGTGAAACCCTCTGCCTCTGTGAATTTGAACTGACTTCCCAATCTCTTCTGTACTTTTGGGAATTCTTTCTTTTCTTTCATTCATTCATTTATATTATGCATTTCTGCCTAAAATGTGTCTCAAAGCAGCTTAAAATATAAGACAAAGAGGCTAAAACAACATGTGGTGCAAAAGTGTATAAAAACCATTAAATAATCAGTCCAATTAGAGTGTTAACTGGCATCCTGTTGGGAATTTATGACATCGTAAGCAGACTTACAATTGTGTACAGTTGACTTGCTCTGTTGCAGCGTGTTCATATTTTCAGTGGGTACCTGGGACAGAGCTGTACCATCAGGACCACTTTGCAGGCAGAATGAGCAGTGCGGCCCGCACAACAGTCTCATTGCACAATGTATTCCTATGCATAATGTCTTCTGAGTCACATCATGCCCAGTTGCACAGTAGGAGCTCCCACTGTGCAACAAGACACCTTGTGCGGTGCCCTGTTGTATTCTCTTGCAATTCATTCACATGGTTGCTTGTCATATCATTGGCGTATCTCTGTTGTCATAAGGTTACACCTCATTGCTTCTGACTCAGGAGCTCACCTGTTCCTTTTAAAGCCGGTCATTTAAAATATTTAATGCATGCAAATGACACTGAAAGGATCCTGGCACTCATTTAGCTTGGGTCCAGCTTGTTTGAAGGACTGTATCGAAGAAGGGTCCAGGTTATTTGGAGGGCTGCTCTAAGATCATCCAGAGAGGCTCTTCTCTCTGTCCCACCAACCTCTGCAGTGCTTTGGTGGGAACCTGAGAGACACGGCCTTCTCGGTTGCTGCTCCCAGACTTTGGAACTCCCTTTGTGGAAAGGCCGGGGTGGCCCTGTCCTCTCTCGTTCAGACAGCAATTAAAAAAAATCTGTGCCATCAGGCTTTTACAAATTGAGTAGAACTGGGCTTTCAGTGCCATGCAATTCTGTTTTTAAGGTTTGTATATAGCCTTTTAATGTCTTGCAATATTTTTTTAATGTGTAACGTTTTAACCTCATAAATTGTTTAATTGTTTTTTTTAAATCTTGCATTTATACCTCATGAATGTTTTGTATTGTGTTCAGTTTGCATTGTTTTAATGTTGTTGGTGGCCACCCTGAGTCTCGTTATCAGAAGAAAGGTGGGATATAAATGAAGTTTATTTGTTTATTCATTTGTTTGCTTGCCTTCCCTCTCCACTGGTGCTGTATGACCCTCAAAGAAAAAGGTGCAACGGGTGTAGCATATCATCATGTTTCTGGGCTTCGTGCCTGCAGGCCTTAGGCAGGTAGATGTGGGGGTGTTGGAAGGGCAATGTCCCAATTCCACCTTCACTGGAACAGTGGACTCTCCTGCTTTGGAGGTTTTTCAGCAGAGGTTATGGTGATCCTTTGGCTGTGAATCTCCTACTCTGGGACCAGGGGTTGGACTAGATAGCCCTTGGGTTTCATGCTGTGATGGGGTTCTTGCTGTGAGTTTGGGATGGGACTTGGTGGGGCGGAGGTGGACGCAGCCTTTCCCCAGGACAGTTTGCGTTCTTCCGAGTTGATCCTAACTGGCAGCATTAGTTGTGGTGGAGGGGAGATCTTGCTCTCTCCTCATTCATTTTGGTGGGCTTCTGCAGGGTTTCTGGGGGATTTTGACTCGGGATGGAGTAGAACACTATGGCCATGGGATTTTCCATCTGCAGGCTTCCTGTCTCAAAACAGCCAAAGTGTCTTTGCAGATTCAGAAAAGCAAAAGGATTCCACAGAGCAGGAGCAAAGCTCAGAGAAGTTACTCTTATGGACAAGTTCCCAGATTCAAGGTCTAGGAAGAGGGATTCCACCTAAACATGAGGAAGAACTTCCTGATGGTAAAAGCAGTTCAACAGTGGAACATGCTGCTGCCTCAACAGAGTGTGGTGGAGTCTCCTTTGGAGATTTTTCAAGAGAGTGTGAATGGCCATCTGTCAAAGGGGGGCTTACTGTCTGGCAGAATGGGGTTGGATTGGATGGCCCTTGGGGGTCTCTTCCAATTCTAAGATTCTAGGATTCTAACTCCAGCTTGTTACGTTGCACTGGCGCTGACAGGTAGCACAAGGAGATCCCCTCTGCTTCCCAGAATAGATTGAGAAGCCTATATTTTGCTAGCAGCCAGGCTTACTATCTTCACCAGGCAATGGACTATAAATAGAGCATCCCTCTTGAGGCGAGCAGAGGGGAGGAGGAGGAGGAGGAGGAACCGAAGGCGTGTCGGGCTCAATCAAAATAAGAGCGCCTTCTCTTCTGTCCTGAACCCACCAAGAGAGATAAAGAAGAGGAGGAGGAGGAGGTAGTCTTGCTCTGTGTGAAGAATCTCCCCATTAATGGCTAAATATGGGTTGGGTGACAAACATGCAGCTCTCTGGATGCTCTTGGATTGCAACTCCCAGCATGCCTCCCTATTGACTGTACCGGCTTTGCATACTAGGAGTTGTGGTCCAGCAACATTGTAAGGGCCACATAGGCTGAAATCTTGTTGCCTTTCTCCTCCTCCCCCTCCTCCTGTTCTATTTATTTATATCTCATCTTAAATTTATATCCCACTTACTATTAGTTCTCTGCTCTTTTCATAGCTGACCAAGGGGCACCTATGAATCCTAGAATTCCTGTACTAGAATTTTCCTTACTGTGGAGCCATTGTTCCAAGTCCTTGTCTCTGGAACAGCAGAAAACAGGCTTGCTCCATCTTCCATATCCTATCCTTTCAAGGTGCTCCTGTTGTCTTCTCCCTGGTGATGTCTAAGTTTACATGGCCCTCTTTCCCCAGTGGCTGGTTTCTCCTGTAATTTGGTGAGTATGGAGAGCGATAGTCATTTTAGCGGCCCCTCAGGCAGGGTTGCAGGTAAATCTGGATGCCACATTCAACAGCCATTGTTTGCTGGTGGTGGGGCTGCTGCTATTGACTAAACTGAGAGCTTTTTGACAGCAGAAAGGGCTGCTTCTGTGGTGGATTTTCCTTCTTTGGAGGTTATTAACCAGCAGACGGATGGCCATCTCTCCAGGATGCGGTAGTGATGGATTTCATACAGTGGAAAGGATTGGACTAAACGGATCTTGGGGTTCTTCCAGATCAGGATCAGACTGAATAGACCTTTCTGCAGTTCTGTGTTTCTCTCTTTCTGTGATTCTTTGCATTCGTGTCAAGTTTTATGAAGACGTTGAAATGGAAAGGCATATGCTGAGTTTCCACAATTCAGCTGTTCCAAATCCATCCTCTGCACACAAAAATAATGGAAACATCGCTCCTCTCTCTTTCCTGATCCTTCTGAGTGTTGACTTCTCCATGCTGAAACAAAAGGCCTCCATTTCCACGGGGCAGACTTCTAGACTGGCTGAGATGAAATCAGGTTGAAAGGAGAGCCCTGGCGCTGGTTCAGTCTCATCTCGTCCTGCAGTGGCCGATCCACTATTCCCACAAAATGTTTCCAAGCAACCTAGGAGACTTTTGCTCTGAGTTGCCCAGATCTTTGCTTCTGAAAGCAGACACACATCTCTGCTGTACAATCGGCGTGATTGGTGTTAAAGGTGTACGGCAGGTTGTCTGGAGTAGAGGGAAGGATCATGGCCCATCTTTAGCTGATGGATCCCAGCATCCTCTGGCAGGAAGTAGAAGACCTGACTCCTAAACGGTGAATTCTGCCCAGGCTGTCCCCAGGCCAACATGCTCATGGCTGGATGATGGGCCCTTTGGCCTCAGGTGCATCCTCATAGGGGGTGGGATTTGTAGAGTAGAACCAAGCTAAGGATTCCAAACTTTGCAGGAATGACCCATCTGCCATCCCAAATGATATAACACAGGAAAGTGTTTTCCTGGCTGCTGTTTTCTTCCCCAGCAAAGCTAAAGTGGGACTATTTAACAGGGCCTTGTTGTGCTGCTGTGTGCCTTCAAGTTATTTCTAACTTATGGTGACCCTATCCAGGGTTTTCTGGGCTGAGAGTGTGTGACCCAGTGGGTCTCTGTGGCCAAGCAGGGAATCAAACCCTGGTCTCCAGGGTCATAGTGCAATGCTCAAAGCACTACACCAGGCTGGCTCTCCTAAACACAATTAAACTCTTTCAGACTAGGTAATATGCACACAGAGATGCTGTTTACAAGGCAGTGTTCTTGCCCTGAGATGCCTCCCCTGCCCTGAGGTCCAGAATCTGAGGTCTGTCAACTCCAGCATGTCTGCCTTCATCTCCCCACTCCACCACATATCTCCTATGTAGGCAGACTTGTGTTGGGGAACGGATTTTGTATTAATGGAGGAGAAGATCCACTTGGCTTGGAGGAGGCCGCTGGGATTAAGCAATAGGGGGAACGGGAGAATGAGAGAAAGCGAGAGAAATGCACAGAGAGTTCCCTTTCCGGGCGATTGTCTGGGTCTGAAGTGAGGTCTCCTAATTGGAAAACCTTGGCCATTTCCACACGAGCTGGCTGGCCCCTCCCGAAACTGCAAACCCCGGGATTCCAGAGGATGCTGAAAGTGGAATCATCACGCTATAACAGGCTAGTGCGGAAATGTCCCTTGTTTAGCTGCTCTGGGCTGGGCCCTCATTCTGGACAGCCATCATTGCTGCCAGGGTGGAATCTCGGTTCTTCCGCTCTCCAGTCCTCTCTTTCTCTTCTTCTCTTTCTCTTGGCAGTTTTGGCTCGTTTGTGCAAAACATCTGAAGTAATTTCTTTTCTGTTCTCTCTTGCTGTGTTTTGATGCCATGTGGAAATATCCAAGGTACATAGACTTTGGAGAGAGAGATAGTAAAAGTGGACTGAAGGTTTTCTCTTGAGCTTACACACACATACACACACAGACAGGCAGACACACACACACACACACACACACACACACACACCTCTGGGTCTTTATATGTAGCTAAGAGTTAGTAATGGATCCTGAGTAAAACCTGACCTCTTTTATTCTGCTGAATTCAACAGTGAAATTATTGAAATCCCTCCCCCTTCAGACGTATCTTTGACTTTGGCACATTTTGCTGTGTTGCACTCTAGGGCTCTTCCACATGACACAGTTATAGCATGATGATTCCACTTTAACTGCCATGGCTGCAGCCTAAGGAATCCCGGGATTTGCACATCAGGGAGGATTGCTCAGCATCTTCTGCCAGAGAGCTCCAGTCCCTCACCAAACTGCAAATCCTGGCAGTTAAAGTGGGATCATACTGCTATAACTGGATGCTGTGAAAGGGCCACTGGAATGGAAATGGATTTAATTGTTGCTGCTACTACATAATGGGAAATGTTTAAACTTGGAGTTTGGCACCTTTCAAGGGGCAGACAATTGTCCTACAGCTATGGGGCTGCCACTCAAAGAGTGTGCTTTTCTTAGGCTGAGAGAGTGTGACTTGCACAAGGTAGCCCAGAGGATCCCATGGCTGAGTGGAGAGTTGAACCGTGGTTTCCCAGAGTCCTTGTCTTGCACACAAAACACTACGCCATGCTGGGGCTCAGTGTGCACATGCATGTACTTGCAGGAGCTGCAAGGGGAAGGATAATGAGGGTGCACTCTGCCTGGGAGCGCACCCTGGTTTCTGTTCTCCCGCCAGCTAAGGCTGACTGATTCCTCTTCCTCTCCATTGCCTCTCCGAATTCAGTTCATTTCAATCATTTATTACAGTCATAGACCAGGTTGCCTCCCCCTCCCTCCCCAGCTGTGCCAGAGGATGGCCGAAGCAGCCACCCTCTAGATCGGTGGTTCTCAACCTTCCTAATGCCGTGACCTTTTAATACAGTTCCTCATGTTGTGGTGACCCCCAACCATAAAATTATTTTTGTTGCTACTTCATAACTGTAATTTTGCTACTATTATGAATCGTAATGTAAATATCTGACATGCAGGAGGGGACAGGAGGGTGCGAGCACATGGCTTGCGCTTGTGCACCACCACCGAGGAGGGAATGGAGCCTAAGACCCATTGGAAACATGTGTTTTCCAATGGTCTTAGGCAACCCCTGTGAAAGGGTCATTCGACCCCCAAAGGGGTCGCGACCCACAGGTTGAGAACCGCTGCTCTAGAGGCTGCCAGCTTCCAGGGAGAGAGAGAGGGAGAGAGGAAAGGAATTGTCCCGATGTAGCATTAACTGTCTAACCCAGGATCCTGGCCTATGTTTGAATGCCAGCATACTGGGCTGCCTTGATAGCCCCTTACAGCTTCCACACACAAGTTGCATAAACATACAAATGCAATAGGAGGCAGGCAATTGGGAGGGAGTGTTGGCATCCCACAACGCCTGGCTGGCTAGCCCCCTTTGAAAGCTGGAGGGTGGGCTGGATGAGCCTGCCCGAGCCTTTGGCGAGAGTGGCAGCTTCTGGCTTCCATATCAGGGGGAGGTAGAGAACCCATGTTGGGATTTCAACTGCACTTTCATGGATCTCTCCAGGGTCCTGAGCTCATTCTGAAATAGGTTCAGCACTTTGGAGAGCAATGCTTCCTAAACATCCATGAGAAGATGACAGTAATTTCTTTTTTCCCCTCTCCCTTTCTCTCACTCTTGTTCTGCCTGTTCTCAGTCCCCTCTGGTTTTCTGATGACTGCACAGTTTTGTATTTGAGAATTTAAAGAAAGAGAAAAAAGCCCAGTTGATTGGGAACTGTTGCAAGAACAACACAAAAGGGTCTTGATTTGGGGGAGGGGGAATGTATTTTGGGTTGTTTGTCTACTCTGCAAATGCAATTGCAGTGATTGCTGTATGGCTGGGCAGCTGAGCAGACAGACTTCTCTTGGAAAGCTCCCCGAGTCTCCCTCCCCCTTTTTTTCTTTTAAGCTCTCATAATAAATGATCTCAGACTTCAATGTCAACCTGTCACGTTCCAGAATAACTTTTCCCTGTGGTTGTTGCTGCTTCCATGTCAGTTGGGCGGCAAATTCTCTCTGCACATTAGCCCAAACTTTATAGGAATTCTGCAAAGTAGTTTGTGCACCTTGGATAGCTCTTTTAAAGTTCATACTAAAACTCAGAGCAGATTCACTGGCATTGGAACCTCCAGCTGTCTCTGGCTTTTTCTCATGGGTCAGTTCTATTAGTTCAGCCTTGTCTTCTTTAGGCAGGCCTTGGCAGAAGTTCTTCCCAACTTGTGGCTCTTCTTGTTTGTTTGAGGTGGAGATACTTTTGGGAGTTGGGTGCGGAAGCTTTTCCATTTGAAGGAGGTCCTCTGTACAGGACTCACCTAACCCTGCAAAACACCTTCCCAGTCAGCAAGCTGCACAAGGGAGAAGTAGAGCAGCAAACTGCAGGTATACCTGAGTTAACCAAGTAGACGTGTTCCTAGACATTTCTTCTTCCACAGAAAATTTGGCACCAGAGATACAAATAACATGGAAAGCATGGGGGTAGGTTCCTGTACCACACACATGAAAACCAAAATTTTTATTCAAAACTAACAGTATGCACATGTGAAATGATAACAACCAAGTCAGGTAAGCCTTGTAGAAGAAAACAAAAACATTCTGAGCCCTCTAAAGGCCCCTTAAAAGCTTCTTTCAAAGCACGAAAGCTTCTTCCAAAATGTATCCAAAATGCATCTTTCACCAGCCTCTTTTTTAAAAGATGGTTTCCACTTTGGTGACCAATCTAATAGTTCTATTTTACTTATAGTTCTATTATTTTTTCTTTTTTAACATGCTCGGGAGAGCTGGGAAGTCAAGCTTAATTTGCTCTGGGAGGCAGAAGCCTCCCTGGTCTACAGACAGGATCCTAATCTCAAACAACGGCTCACTTACAAGAGGGTACATAATACAGGGACAAGACCCTGCCACAAACCCAAATGCCACCTCTGTCTCTACATCTACTGTGGGAACAATATTAAAGGGACCGATAACATCATCCACAACACGAGAGGTGCATTTCCTTGGTCTTCCCCTAATGTGAAATATGCCACCCTGGGCTAGCAATGCCCCTCTTTGCTCCGCATTAGGCAAACAGGACAGTGTCTTTGCAAGAGGATTAAAGGACACAAATCTGACGTGAGAAATAGCAGTACCCAGAAACCAGCTGCAGAATATTTCAGCCTTCTTGGACATATAGTAAGAGATTTACAGGTTGCTGTCCTGGAACAGGGAAATTATAACGTGAGACTAGAAAGAGAAACTGTTGAATCGAATTATATTCACAAATTCCAGTCCATTGGCAGAGGTGTGAACGAATGGCTTCATGGCATACTGCATGTATTAATCCATGAGTCCTTACTACTACACATGTAACAAAAGGAACCTTCTCAGAAAGAGTTTTCAGCCCCGAGAAATTGATGTCTGATAAGCTGATTTATTGTTTTCACAGATCAACACCAACTGGCCACTCTAACGATCTGAAAGACCAGCCTCACCTTATGCAGCCCTTTGAAAATTTAGGACAAGGTCATTATCTGCATCTTTCTAGATCTCATTACTTTTCCATCCCAGTCCCATAAGTGTGTAAATATGCTTTATACCTGAGAATTTATTATCACTCAGTACTGCATCCAAATAAGTGGGTTTATATCCACAAAAGCTCATGTGAAAATAGAAACCAGATAGTTTTAAAGGCACTGCCAGATCTCTTTCCCATTTTTCCCCTCCCTTTTCTGTCCTCCTTTTTTTGCTTCCCCCTTTCTCTCTCTTTTGCTATTCACACCTGCTCAGAAAGGGATTCCAGAGGCTGCTGATGTTTACCTTGACTGTGGTAGACGGGCACAGACAACTAGAAAAGGATCAACTGGAGAGTGTTCTGTTCCTTCCCAACTCAAGCTTCCTTGCATCGTTTCCTGCAGGCGCGCAGATGCAACCCACAACTGAAAGTCTGTGTTTCTCCTGTCCTTTGCCACCCTTCCAGTGCCAGAGCTGTTTGCAATGACTTGCAGCTAGACGGAGGAGAAGGAGGAAAAGAGGACAGGCTGAGTGGGCAGAAATGCCATGCCCAAGATCCTTTCCACATGTAGTTCTGATGAGCCAGGTATTCTCCATCCTATACCATTTGGTTTTTGTGGCCTAAATTTTAATTTTATTTCAGCCCAGTTTTCTAGTTTATCAAGGTCCTTTTGAATTCTGTTCCTATCAATCAATGGCCATTTCTGCGCTAGACTATTATAGCACCATTATTCCACTTTCAACATCCTATGGAATCCTGGGGTTTGCAGTTTTGAGAGAGGTCTCAGTCTAGTGCGGACTGTGTTAGCAAGTCCTCTCATGTTTGTACCATCTAAAAATTGGATAAGGATTCCCTCCACCCCATCATTGGCCCCAGGACAGAACCTTCCACACGAGACCTCCTTCCAATCTGATGACTACTCTTTGAGCATGGTCTCCAAACTAATTATGGGTCCATCTGCTAGTGTTTCCATATATCCCATAGTCAGTCATTTTGCTAACCAAAATATCAGGGAGGACTTTTCCAAAAACTTTACTGAAATCCAGATAAATGGCATCCACAACATTCTCACCATCTACTAGACTAGTGACCCAATCGAAAAAAGACATAAGATTAGTTTGGCAGGATTTGTTCTTGACCAACCCATGTTAGCTTCTACCGTTCACTGCATTGTCATCAAGGTACTTGCAGATGGATGCCTGTATAATCTCTTCTAATATTTTTCCTGGTATTGAGGTCAGGCTGACTGGCCTGTAGTTTTCTAGATCTTCCCTTTTTGTCTTTTCTGACAAGAGGGATAATGCTGCTAGGTTAGAATATTATATGATATTATATCTGTGTTTCCTTATGATTTTGTACCTTTCATCATGTATCGCAAAGGCACAACCCAACCTTCCTAGAGAACAATGCTTGTTCATCACCAGTCCTCTGGCACCTCACGTGTTCTCCAAGAGTTCTCAAAAATAGTGGCAAGCGATTCAGTGAGTATGTCAGCAAGTTCCTTCAGTATTCTGGGATGCAGTTCATCTGGCCTTGCAGATCTGAACTCGTTTAGGTTCACTAGGTTATTCCTGGTTATCAGTCCTGATTTGCAACCCAGATTCCTTACTAAGGTCTCTGCTGATGCATGGAAGCACAGAGACCTCTTTTGGGAGGAAAATTGAAGCAGAATAGGCATTGAGAGGCAATGTGGTATGGTGGTTTGAGCTTTGGACTACTGCCCTGGAGACAAGGGTTCAGTTCCCTGCTTGGCCATAGAAACCCACTAGATGACCTTAGGTGTGTCACACACTCTCAGCCCCAGAAAAATCGCATGATTGGTTCACCTTAGGCTTGCCATAAGTAGTAAATGACTTGAAGGCACACAACACACAAAGTTCTGCCTTTCCTTGGTGATCTGTTAACATTTTGCCATCCTTGCTGAGCAGTGGTCCCACCATTTCCTTCATCCTTGTCTTGCTTCCAACATGTTTGAAAACCCCTTTTTGTTGCCCTTTGCTTGCCTAGCCAGCCTCAGCTCATTTTGAGCTTTAGCTTCCCTTACAGTATACCCGCAAGCTTGGGCTACTCATCTGTATTCTTCCTTTTTAATTCATCCTTCCTTCTGTCCTTCATATACATATGCTCCTTTTCTTTTCACATCCTCCTTGAGTTTTCTGCAGAGGCACATTGACTTTTCCAGATGTTTCCCATTTTTCTTCTCCTATGGAATTGTTTGTGACTGTACTTTTAGTGATTCTTTCTTCCAACTTTCTATGCATTATTGTTTTTCCTAATGAGTCGTGTTGTCCCATGACATGGCCAGAGTGTGACAGTCTCAGTGTGATCTTTCTGGCTTTTAGGGAGAATTTAGTCTTGATTTGCTCTCTGACCCATTAATTTGTCCTTTTTAGCTGACCAAGGTATCCCCCAAACTCTTCTCTTCTACAAGAGAATCAGCAAGAGCTGATTCTCTTCCTGTCAGCTTTGTCCAGCTTTCAGACCCATATTTAAAAAACAGAAATGCAATGGCATGGATGATTCTGACCCTGCTGTTCCATGGTCTCTCATTATACTTGACCACACAGAACTATGACTGGACTTTTGGTGCCCTCAGTAAAGAGAGGGAATGGAAAAGAGAGTGGGCACATGGGAAGGATTCTTCAAGAGGACAGAATAGGAAATGGGAGCCTTCTGGAAATCTGATTGCATTCAGATGGACAAAACCTAACAGTGAGGAACTTTGGATTTTTTGGTGTGTCTCAGTTGAGTGTTGAAAGTCCATGAGTCTGGAATGTGTCCAGAAGAGGGTGACCAAAATGGTCAAAGGCTCAGAAACCATGAAACTCTATGGGGAACATCTTAGGGAGCTTAGGGGTGTGTTTAGCCTGGAGAAAAGAAGGTGAAGAGGGGGCCTGATAGCCATGTGGAACTATTTGAAAAGATGTCTTTTGGAAGAGAGGACAAGCTTGTTTTCTGTTACTCCAGAGACTAGAACACAGAGCAATGGCTTCCAAACTGGCAAAGAGGTTCCACCTAAACATGAGGAAAACCTTCCTGAGGGTAAGAGCAGTTAGACAGTGGGATATGCGGCTCCCTCAGTCGGGTGTGGTGGAGTCTTCTTCTTCTTTGGAGGTTTTGAAAGAGAGGCTGGGTGGCCGTCTGTCAGAAGGGTTGCATGGATGGTGTCTTCCTGCATGGCAGAAGGGGGCTGGCTTGGATAGCCCTTGGGGTATCTTCTGGCTTTATGATTCTGTGCTTCTGTGATGAGGCACTGCAAGCCAGCCTGAGGCCTCAGACTTAATCCTGTTCTGCCTTTTCCTCATTCCCTTGGCAGTGCACATGTGGACAGAGAAGAACTGTGGCATCTGGAAGCGGGGGGAGTGCTTTCATCTTTGCTGCTTGGTTTTTGCTCCTCTCTCAGCTCTAGGAGGCAAAGTGCACTGAGGGCTGGTTAAACCTGGGGGTGAACACACTCTGGATTTTTGGCTTCCCCTGAGCTCCAAAGGGTCCCAGGTGAGCCATTTTGGTGAACGGAAGTGATGACACATCACTGCTGCTGATTTCTCTGGCTGTTTGGTTCTTAAAAACTGTTTTGTGGTGGAGAGCACCCTGAAAGAGCATGCAATGGCCCTGTAAAAGCCTTTTAAGAAAAATTTAGAAGTATATTTTTTGACCAGAAGAAAATTGAGAGAGGTGCTGGGCATGGGGTCGCTAAGGCCACACTGGACCACCTGAAGGGCTTCCTCTGGGTTAAACCAAGGCACCCGCTGTGGATGTGACTGTCTGGACTTTGTTTGCCTAAGTGGCAGGTGGGGTTGAATGGGGTGGACTGAACTTGCTGCTCCAGCTCCTTGGAAGAGGCAGGCTCGGCCCTCGTGACTTCATGGTTTGGCCCCGTTTGCCGTGCATCCATTGGAAACCCATATGCCTGAGGCAAGGGTGACAGCAGGGTCAGAGACTGTGCCGTTTGACCTGTGGTGCATGTTTCCATCAAGGAGGAGATGGGTCTATGTGTGAGGCAGCCATGGTGTGCCAGAAGGAGAGGCTTAGCCTAGAATCACAGAGTAGGAAGTGATCCCCAAAGGCTATCTAGTCTACCTCGTGCCAGTACAGACAATCCCTAACTAGATAGCCACCAGACCACTGCTTGCAAACGTTAAGAGGAAGGAGAGCCCACCAGTTTCTGAGGGAGCTGGAGCAACTCTGAGCAGAGGTCAGAAGGGCTCAGATGCTTGGACTCCAGCACCCAGAATCCCCAAGGGACAGCAGGGATAGCTGGGAGCTGTGGCCTCAAAAAGCAATTCTTCTGCACTCTGGCCCTGAAGGGAATGGGGGAAAAATGGGAGTGGGACCTTCTCAGTTGCGGCACCCAAATTATGGAATGCCCTTCCCTTGGAGGTCCAACTGGCACCAGTGTTGCTTTCTTTCTGGTTGCCAGTCCAAAACATGGGCTAAACCCTTTGGGGGCTAGTTGACTTCATAGTATATGTGTTGTTAATAAATACATAATTCTGACTCTGTCCACTTGGGCCACAGAGCTATGTAGTGCCAACTTAGGCTGGCAGTAGCTGTTTGAAATTTCAGGCAGAGAAGACGATGGTCTTGCATGGCCAGCTGGCTCTCTCTCTCTGGAAGGGGGTCAGCCAGAGTTAGAACCCGGGGTCTTCTGTGTGCCAACCAGCTCCTTTAGCTTTATTCTCCCTGCTCTCTCTCTACTTTTGCAAGTTCCAGACTTGCTGTGTTTTAAATAAGCATGCCTACCAACTGTTCCAGTTTTGCAGGGACAGTCCTGATAAATCTTTTCTCATCCTAGGCCATTTCCTCACTAGACTGTTATAGCACTATTATTCCACTTGCAACATCCTATGGAATCCTGGGATTTGCAGTTTCGGGAGGGGCTGGGCAGCCGCTCCTGAAACTGCAAACCCCAGGATTCCATAGGATGTTGAAAGTGGAATAATAGCGCTATAACAGTCTAGTGCAGAAACTACTTTTTCAGCTGCTTTAGAAATGTCCTGATTTCTCTCTCCTCCACCCCCTTTGGTCACTCCAAACTGAGGGCCTTTCCACCCCATGCTGTTCTAGGACTATTATTCCTCTTTCAACCTCCTGTGGAATTCTGGGATTTGTCATTTCCTGAGGCCCAAGAGCTCTCTGGCTGAGAATTCTAAATGCTCCTCCCTAAACTACAAACCCTACGATTCCACATAGGATGTTGAAAGTGGAATAATAGCACTGTAACAGTGTAGTGTGGAAAGGGCCTATGATCTCAGAGTGCAGGGGGAGTTTGCAGTCCATTAACTCAGCAGTGCAGGGAGGGGGAAGAAGAAAGAAGCAGGGCAAACTCTTTCCCTTCCCAGGAGACCCAAGGAAAAGCAAACTACTGCAGTCTCCCCTACCTTGGCTATTCTTCCTCGTTTGTAACTTGACCACTCTCTGAGGTGGGTTGGCCACACCTGTCCCGGTGTCCATCTGTGAAATGTTGGAGGGGATGAACAAGCACACGTCCAAGGGGGCGCTGGAAGTCTCCAGCTGCTCTCCAACCACAGGGAACGTATGAGGCTGCCTACGGGGAACAAGCCCAGAAGAGAGTCCGGCTTCAGCCCCAGCCAGTTCTTACGTTGCTATCTGCCTACCCAAAGCTTGCCATCTGCTCCGGTGCCTCTTATTTCTGGAGAGATAAAGGGTCCTCTCCTTTTGTGCATGTCTGTCCTCTCTGGACCCTGTAATTACTCAGAGAAAAGATGCATGTTCTCTCTCAACAGCTGGTTTAAAAAAAAAAATGAAGATTTTAAAAGGGGCTGTTTAAAACTGTGGGCTCAGCACTCTCAGCCAGTTCTGTCCAACCCGGGATTCTGTCTGAATCTTAAGCAGAGGCAGCTGCAGCAGCTGCCAGAAGCATCTTCAGTCTCTGTAGACAAAAGGCTTCGCGGGGAGATGGAGGTCCAGTGTCTTCATCTGGCCTGTCAAATGCTGGGAAAGAAATACGGTCGATGCCAGTTAGATCACTTCTGTGCTGACATCTGTTTTTGAGAGACGTTTAGGAGAAGAAAGCAGACATGATGCAATCTGGGGAGTCGGGGGCAGTAACCCCCTCATGTCTCTGTAGACAGAGAAACATAAATCCTAGAATCCTAGAGTTGGGAGAGACCCCAGGGGCCATCCAGTCCCACCCCTGCTATGCAGGAACACACATCAAAGCATTCCCAACAGATATGGCCACCCAACCTCTGCTTAAGAACCTCCAAAGAAGGAGGAGACTCCACCCGCTCCACGGAGGCGGCAGCAGATGCCACTGCCGGACAGCTCTGCCATCTGCCATCACTTTGTCTGGGCCCCTGCCCGCTTTTGAAACAGAGATGCCTGTGGGTGGTATACTTATTTTTTAAAATAATTTATTCAAATTTCAACAGATAAAACAAACAATAATTTCTGCAGTATGCTTATAAGCCATGAGCTCCCCTATGGTGGGGGGAGGAGCAAAACTTGCAGCCCACTCAGGGCCATTTTTGGGGCCCCAAGACTACCCCGGGGTCATTTTAAAATATTTTAATGTTTTGCCCCCAAATGCCCACTAGGGGGCATTTTCACCATGTCCTTGGCCCCTCTGGGCCATCTTAGATCCAGGAAAGGACTTTCTCTGACGCAAGACTTCTGGTCACTTCCTTTGACTACAAAAGACCTCTCTGGTGAGATTCTCAGCTGTATCAGTAGGAGTCTAGTTTCTAGTTCAAGGGAAGTGATAGTTCCAGTCTATTCTGCATTGGTCAGATCTCACTTGGAATAATACTGTGTTCAGTTCT
The DNA here is from genome assembly GCA_948474755.1 of Ctenosaura bakeri. Classification (NCBI taxonomy): domain Eukaryota; kingdom Metazoa; phylum Chordata; class Lepidosauria; order Squamata; family Iguanidae; genus Ctenosaura; species Ctenosaura bakeri. Next base: position 124,525 of record CAOLHI010002426.1, on the reverse strand, counting down.
GGGCACCACAGTTCAGGAAGGAGATGGACAAGCTGGAAGGTGTCCAGAGAAGGGCCATCAAATGGCAAAAGGTCTGGAAACATGAAGCCCTGCGAGAAGTGCTTAGGGAGCTGGGGATGTTTAGAGGTGACATGATAGCCGTGCTCTCAGTCCCATCAATGGATTTCTCTTTTTTAGCAGCCCAGGGTATCGTAGTCATAGAACCATAGGATCATAGAATCCAAAAGTTGGAAGAGACCCCCAGGGCCATCTGGTCCCACCCCCTTCTGCCATGCAGGAAGACACCATCAAAGCACAGATGGCCGTCCAGCCTCTCTTTAAAAACGACACAACACTCCAAGGCAGTAGTGGGTTCTACTGCCGGACAGCTCTGACCATCAGGAAGTTCTTCCTGGGGTTTACATGGAATCTTTTTTTCCTGTAGTTCAAAGCCATTGCTCCATGTCCTTGTCTCTGGAGCAGCAGAAAACAGACTTGGTCCATCCTCCATGTGACATCCCTTCAAGTATTTAAACATGGCTGTCATGTCCCCCCTTACCCTTCTCTTTTCCAGGCTAAACATATCCAGCTCACTCAGCTGCTGCTCACAGGGCTTCCTGGTTTCCAGACTATTTTGGTCTCCCTCCCCTGCATGCATTCCATCGTGTCAATATCCTTCCTGAACTGAGGTGCCCAGAATTGGACACAGGGCTCCAGCTGAGATCTGACCAAGGCCTCACAGCCTTGGTTAACTCCAGACACTTGGGCACTTCTTGGAGCCCAGCCAGCTTACAGAAGCCTGGCATGGCTTTGTGGGGCTGACTGTCTATCTGGAAAAGCTGCATTTACTTCCTGGGCATCTTTTTTTATTTCTTGGAGGGGAGTGTGTCTCCTCTGAAGCAGAGTCACCAACACACCCTCATTCCTTGGGCCTGCCTGGGTTGATTCATTGTGAATAGGAACCGCCAAAAATTTGCTGGGGGAATTCATGCTCTGCAGGGAGCCTCCTCTTCCCATGCCCACCCCCCAAATTCCAGTAGGAAGCAGCGTGTGGATTTGGCACCCCCCTGAGGCCAGCCTGTGCCACTACCAGCCACAAACACCCAGCTTTTCCTCCATGCCGCTGCAGCAGGAGAAGCCGCTTTTTCAGTCTGTATCCCTGGGAACTTGGAATTGTGCAGGGAAGGACCTTAGTACGGCTCGGGTCCAGGTTGTCTAAAGGATTAGATCCCCCTTCGGTGCTTCACAGGTGAAAACTGGGATGCTTGTGGAGAAGCAAGATCACAATGTGGTGAAGGTGGCAAAAGTTATTAATGAGGAATCCCGTGCAAGCTTGGAGAGGCTTTAACCTCAGCCTCCTTGGAAGGGCAAGATTCTACCTATTGTCATCATCATCATTTATATCCTACTTTTTTCCTTGGAAGGACTCAAGGCAGCTTACGGTACCTTAAAAAAGAAACAGGTAAAAAATGTAACATACAAAAATTAAAACACACATTAAACAATAATAATTGCAAGAAAGTTAAAATACATATTAAAAGCAACTAACACAAAATCATAACTTAAAACAACCAGCTCCTTTCTTCAGCCAGGTGATGATCTCATACTGAATGCTAACTGAAATAAAAATGTCTTTTAATCTTCTTAGGGTTAAGAGGGGACAGGATAGCCATGTTTAAATATGTGAAGGGATGCCATGTAGAGGAAGGAGAGGGCTTGTTTTCTGCTGCTCCAGAGACCAGAACAAGGAGCAATGGATTCAAGCTGCAGGAAAGGAGATCCCACCTGAACCTCAGAAAGAACTTCCTGACAGTCAGGGCTGTCCGACAATGGAACCTGCTGCCTCGGAGTGTAGTGGAGTCTCCTTCCTTGGAGGTTTTTAAGCAGAGGCTGGATGGCTATCTGTCCAAGGGAGTGCTTTGAGGGTGTTCCTGCATGGCAGGGGGTTGGACTAGATGGCCCCTGGGGTCTCTTCCCACTCTACATTTCTATGATTCTATGATTCTTCTCTCTGCTAAATTAATGGACTGCAAAGCCCTTTTGCCCTTTGAACTCAGTTTGCAGGAACTGAGGATAAAGTGAGGAAAGTGGGAGGAAGAGGAAGGAAGTGGGGCATTCAAAAAACCTGTTGGAAAGGTGAGATAGCAGACTGCCATTGCCAAATTGGGACGGTTGGAAGGCATCCTTTATAAGCGTCTTTGAGCTCCAGGATTTTTGGGAGAGTCCCTTCTCTCTGCCCCACCGCCTTCCCAGGCCTGTTTGGTGGGAAAAAAGAAAGACAGGGCCTTTTCGGCAGCTGCTCCCACCCTCCTTGCTCTCTTTCTTCTGGGAGATGGAAAATCTTTCGGTTTCAGTTTGCGGGTTTGAGGGTGGCTGCTCAGGAGGGAAAAGCCCTTTCAGAACGTGCTGTATATTTTATTTGTTCTGCAAGCAAGTAAAAACTTTCCCTGTTCCCTCATGGGCTTCTAGGGGTGCACCATTTTGGCGATTTTTAAAATATTCTGTACTGTAGTGAATCTCACGTAGCTTTAACACTATACATTATTTTTTAAAATAATGCACAAAAACACTTTTACTGATACTTTTGTGTTCATAGATCTTAGAATCATAGAAATGTAGAGTTGGAAGAGACCCCAGGGGCCATCCAGTCCAACCCCCTTCTGCCATGCAGGAACATCCTCAGAGCACTCTATTTTAATCTGTACTGATTTTAGTAATTCCTAAGCCATTTTGAGTCTCATTATTGGAGGAAAGGCAGGATATAAGTGAATAAAAATAATAATCCTGCTTTTCAGAGGGAGCCCATGTTTTGCACAAAGGAAGCTCAGCCACTCAGGGCCTTTCCAGACTACACCGTTATAGCTGATTTCTGCACTAGCCTGTTATAGCGCAATGATTCCACCTTCAACATCCTATGGAATCTTGGGGTTTGCAGCCGGCCCCTCCCAAAGCTGCAAACCCCAGGATTCCAGAGGATGATGAAAGTGTAATAATAGCGCTATAACAGGCTAGTGCGGAAATGGCCATAGTGCTATGATTCCACTTTCAACCTCCTGTGGAGTTCTGGGATTTGTAGTTTCCTGAGGCCAAAGATCTCTCTGGCTGAGAATCGTAAAGGCCCTTCCATGAACTGCAAACTCCAAGTTTCTACAGGAGGCTGAAAGTGGAATAATAGCGCTATAACAGTGTAGGGCGGAAAGGCCCTCAGTCCTGGGTGGTGTTTCTGGTGAAAAAGGGTTGCCAACCAGAGAGCCGTGCCAGCCAGACTCACTGCCTGGCAGGGCAAAGGGAAGCTCTGTGCCCGCTGTGTGCCCCAAGGCTGTTTCTGTGGGCCTCAATTCACAGCGACTCCCTGTAGCATCTCCCTGTAGCAGCTTCAGACATGTCTCTACTCCAGGCTAAGTATGCCAGTGTCCCTCAGCCATTCAACTGCCATCTCAGTGACAGCCCTGCGGAGTAGACCAGGCTGATGGAGAGCGAGAGGGAGACTGGCCCAAGGTCATCCGGGGAACTTCATGGCTCAGTGGAAATGAGAACTTAGATGTCTACATCTCCCTCTCGCTCTCCATCAGCCTGATCCACTTCACAGGGTTGTTATTGTGAGCATAAGGGGAGAAGAAGAACGAGGGACTCTACTTGGAACTCACTGGAGGAATGGCAAAATGGAAGTGTAACAAAAAACAAACAGAAGGAGGAGGATTTTTTGGGGTGTTCTGGGGAAATTGTCACTCCATTGCTGGAATCTTGTTGGTCTTTTACCCATATGTGAGTTCCTTTCTACATGCAGTAGTACCTTTTTGGCCATGACGTGATGCCCATATGCAGTTCACAGTTGCATGGACAGAGTTCCACAAATACAGTGATTGCACATGCAGTTGGTTATTTTTGGATGGTGCAGAACAACTCATCAGAGACTTCAGTGTCCCACTTTATCCCCTGGGATTCCAGAAACAGCCCCTGTGCTTTATTGCCCGTGGCACAAATGTGCCACAGGGTTCTGTCCTGGGCCCAGTGCTGTTCAATATCTTCATCAACGACTTGGATGAAGGAATAGAGGGCATCAGATTTGCAGATGACACCAAGTTGGGAAGAGTTGCTAATGCTCCAGAGGACAGGATCAAAATTCAAAATGACCTGGATAGATTGGAGAGCTGGGCCAGGGCGAACAAAATGAAATTCAACAGAGAGAAGTGTAAGGTCCTACACTTAGGTAGAAAAAATGGAATCAACAAATATAGGATGGGGGACACGTGGCTGGATAGCAGTACCTGTGAAAGGGATCCAGGAGTCTTCATAGACCACAAGCTGAACATGAGTCAGCAGTGTGATGCAGCAGCCAAGAAAGCCAATGCAATTCTTGGCTGCATCAAGAGGAGTCTGGTGTCTAGATCGAGGGAGGTACTGGTACCACTCTACTCTTCTTTGGTTAGGCCTCATCTTGAATACTGTGTCCAGTTCTGGGCACCCCAATTCAAGAAGGACCTGGTCAAGCTGGAGCAAGTCCAGAAGAGGGCGACCAAAATGGTGAAGGGCCTGGAAGCCATGAAGCCCTATGAGGAGCAGCTTAGGGAGCTGGGGGTGTTTAGTATGCAGAAGAGAAGGTTAAGAGGGGACATGATAGCCATGTTTAAATACTTGAAGGGATGCCATGTAGACGGAGGAGTGGGCTTGTTTTCTGCTGCTCCAGAGACCAGGACAAGGAGCAATGGATTCAAGCTGCAGGAAAGGAGATTCCACCTGAACCTCAGGAAGAACTTCCTGACAGTCAGGGCTGTCTAGCAGGGGAATCTGCTGCTGCCTCCATGGAGTGTGGTGGAGTCTCCTCCTTCTTTGGAGGTTTTTAAGCAGAGGCTGGATGGCCATCTGTGGGAAATGCTTTGATGGGTGTTTCTGCATCGCAGGGGGTTGGACTGGATCTTCTAACTCTACATTTCCATGAAACTTTCTATGAAACAAGAAGCAGATCCCTATGGGTAGATACACAACACAGTGTTGATATTGAGCAGAACAGTGATGTAGCACAACCACTACCTAACTACGAGAATGTCAATTTGCATTTTGCAAACATGGTGTCAGGACCTTTTGCTTCTAACTCAATTCGTTTAAAATTCTCTCCATTCTGATCATTCTTCTCCTGCAGACATGTTTGTTAATGGACATCCGCCGGTGCATTAGCCGTGAGACTTGTGGTACATTGTGGTGGTCGGGAGTGAGGGAACCTTTACAAATGAACTCGTGAGACTTTCTGCTGGCTTAGACACAGTAGGCTTGTGTCTGGGCTTGCCTCCTGCCTCCTTCAGTGTCCAGCCAGATGAATGCCACCAAAGCAGACGCAATCTGCCTGCAGCCACTGGTAGGATGTTGGTTTCTCCTTTCCTGTAGGCCAGGACTCCATGCCAGTGGGGTAGTGTATCCAGTCCAGGTTTTGGTTTGAACTTCAAAGGAGTGGTCCAAGTTGCCAAACCCTATCTACATGGTTGGAACGCTGTTGGTGGATTCCAGCTATTGAGGACACAACTGTTGAGTGATGAGTCAACCTGTAGGTAAATCTAGTTGATCCAATGGCTCTACTCTGGTAGGGACTTGTGGTAGGATCAAGGCCGATATGAAATGGTTACACTTGTGGAACTCTGCTTGTGCATCCGTGCACTGAGCACGTCTATGGAACATCTGTTGGCCCCCAGAAGTACAGCCATAGGTAGAAGGGAGCTTACACAGGTATACGATACCAATGGGATTGCAGCCACAATCAGAGATAGAAGGGGCTCCCAAGGGCCATCTAGTCCAACTGCTGCCAGGACAGGAGTTCAATCACAGAATTGGAAATGGTGTCTGAAGTTGGGGACTCCCCTTTTCTTGCTGGTGTTACTTGTCCCTTGCAGTCCCTTCCCGTCACCCAGTTTCATGCCTTGCAGCTGTGTGCTATTCCTGCCAGAGAACCGATCCCAGGGATCTTGCTCCTGCATCAGACTTGTTAGGATGCTTTCCTTCTAAGGTTTTGTCCCTTGGGGTGGACGGAGCACATCCCCCTGTCTGCGCATCTTCACCAAGACAGACTTTTGGCACCATGAGTGGGTAGATGTGTTGAGCCACGAGCAAGCAGACTGGGCAAGGTCTCAAGAGCAGGGCAGATACTTAAGCCATTTCCACACTGGACTGTTATAGCACCATGATTCCACTTTCAACATCCTATGGAATCCTGGGGTTTGCAGTTTCGGGAGGGGCCGGCTGGCCCTCTCAAAACGGCAAACCCCAGGATTCCATAGGATGTTGAAAGTGGAATCATAGCACTGTAACAATCTAGTGCGGAAATGGCAGAGTCAGGACCAAAGATGCAGTTCTTCACTGTGTCTCTTCTTGAAGGAAGCAATGAATCGATTTATCCGTTTTCTTTCCACTCTGAGAAAGTCATGAACGACCACAGTTTTTTTCCAAACCTATTCACAATTCTGAATTTATGCAGCAGAAAATTCATGTGTGTTAATTTGGCACAGAAAACATTTTCTGTGCAGGAAAAAGTTTGTTTCTTTCTATCGTGTACTATTTTCTATGCAGAAAAGTTCTCATCAGTCCAGGATTCTTCTGTTTGGGATTTCTTAACACTCAAGAAAGACATTTTTCTACAATTTTCAAATATTCTTTCCATTACTAATCAGGAAAAAGGATTTTTGGGTGGTGGTGGTAGATTTGTCTAGACTGTGGGAAAATGTTGGAAAAAATAGGAATCAAAGTGGCAGTTATACTGAATATCAGAGACCATTGGCAGCTGGTGGCCTCCATGTCCATAAACTGGTGATCCGCTCTGGCCTTTAATCCAAACTTTAAAGGAAGTTGTCCAAAGTGTGAACCCCACTCTCCAAATACCCTTTGGACAGCTCCCTTAAAATTCAAAATAAACCCCACCGTGGACTCACTGCTCCACATAAATGGAAGACACCAGCAACAAGGAGCGGATAATGGACAGTTGGCAGGAAGGGGTGTAGTGAAGTGGGAAGTTAAAACTAGAAGGAAGGAGGACCAGCTGGCCAAGTAGGTTGAGGAGCCAATGCCCCTAACCTTGCAGAGGGCATGATGGCCAGAGGGGTGCCCTGTTGGCATGGAGACTGGACAAGTCAGGCATCCATATTTGTGTGAAAGGCTGAGGAGTAATGAAGAAGCCACTCTTTTGAAAATCTTGGGCAGCTGTTCCAGGCTTTGGGTGTTCATAGAATCATAGAATCATAGAAGTGTATAGTTGGAAGAGACCCCAGGGGCCATCCAGTCCAATCCCCTGCCATGTAGGAACACCCTCAAAGCACTCCCTTTGACAGATGGCCATCCAGCCTCTGCTTAAAAACCTCCAAGGAAGGAGCCCCCACTACACCCCGAGGCAGCAGATTCCACTGCCGGACAGCCCTGACTGTCAGGAAGTTCTTCCTGAGGTTCAGGTGGAATCTCCTTTCCTGCAGCTTGAATCCATTGCTCCTTGTCCTGGTCTCTGGAGCAGCAGAAAACAAGCCCTCTCCTTCCTCTACAGGGCATCCCTTCAAATATTTAAACATGGCTATCATGTCCCCTCTTAGCCTTCTCTTCTGCAGACTGAACATCCCCAGGTCTCTACGTCTATCCTCATAGGGCTTCATGGCTTCCAGGTCTCTCAGCATTTTGGTCGCCCTCCTCTGGACTTGCTCCAGCTTGACCATGTCCTCCTTGAATTGGGGTGCCCAGAACTGGACACAGTATTCAAGATGGGGTCTAACCAAAGCAGAGTAGAGTGGTACCAGTACCTCCCTCGATCTAGACACCATACTCCTATTGATGCAGCCGAGAATTGTATTGACTTTCTTGACTGCCGCATCACACTGCTGGCTCATGCTCAGCTTGTGGTCTATGAAGACTCCTAGATCCCTTTTAAGATGTAACCACGTTACATCTTGTTGTGGTGCCCCTCCTTTTGCTCCTGCCTTTGGTGTCAAGACTTGAGCAGTCTCTGTTTCTTTTCCTTTCCCTCCTGTCCCTTGTGCTGAACACCAAATCCAGCAGGGAAAAATCAGCAGAGGAGAGCAGAAGTTTCCCATTGCCTTCCAGTCCTTGTTGCCCTTGGTGATGCTGCAAACAATGTTTGTGAAGTGCATAGGGCCGTAGACAGCTTCTGCAAGAGGCAGCAGGGAAGGAACAGGCCAGTTGTTGCCCCAGAGATCAGCCTTCTCATCAGACCTTATTTAGTCATTCAGATGTTTATCTCTTGCCTTATAGTGCGGGCTCTCAGGATAATGTACAAGTAAAAACTGGAAGCCCAGGCTCCAGCAGTGGCCAGGAGTGCATTTGCTCAGTTAAAACGATAGCTGCACCCATTCCTTGAGACATCGGATCTGGCTTCAGTGATACATGCCTGGTTACATCTTGGATGGACTACTGTAATGCACTCTGCGTGGGGCTGCCTTTGGAAACTCTTTGGGAACTTCAGCAGGTTTAAAATGCAGCAGCCAGACTGCTGGCTGGGGCCGTTACAGGAAGCTCATAACTCCCTTGCTAAAACAGCTCCACTGGCTACCCATCTGTTTCCGGGCACAATTCAAAGTTCTGGTTATGGCCTATAAAGCTCTAAACGGCTTAGGTCCGGGCTATCTGGAAGACAGTGCGCCTTTCCACACAGCACTGTTATAGTGCTTTTATTCCACTTTCAAACTCCTATGGAATCCCGGGGTTTGCAGTTTAGGGAGGGGCATTGAGAATTCTCAGCCACAGAGCTCTTGGGCCACAATAAACGACAAACCCCAGAATTCCATGTTGAAAGTGGAATAATAGCACTTTAACAGTGCTGTGTGTAAATGGCCTGTGTCTCCCTGTATGAACCTGCCAGAGCCTTCAGATCCATGCGGGGAAAGCTTTCTCTCAGTCCTGCCACTATCCCAGGCTCATCTGCTGAGGACACGGGAGACAGGGCCTTCTCAGTGGCTGCTCCCAACCTGTGGAACTCCCTTCCACAGGAGGCTAGGCGGGCCCCCTCCTTGCTTTCCTTTTTGCTGGAAGACTCAAGCATTTATTTTTAACCAGGCTTTTAAAAAATGGACAGGGAACTATCTGTCTGTCTGTCTGTCTATCTATCTGTCTACCTATCTATCTATCATCTATTTGGATTTATTTATTTTTACAATGATTTTATGCTGTTCTATATGGTCGTTCTTGTTTAAAATTTTATTGTAATTGTTCTAGAAGCCGCCTTCAGTCCTGCTATGGGAGAAAAGTGGCATATAAATGCAATGAATTGATTTTAAGAGCGTAAGAGAAAAATAAATTTTAAAACAAGAGCAAGAATTTTTTAAAAAAACTAAAAACACATTAAACAATTTAACAGATTAAAAATGATAGAATCGTAGAGAGTTGGCAGGGACCTCCAGGGGCCGTCCAGTCCAACCCCCTTCAGCCATGCAGGAAGACACAACCAAACCGCTCTGGAAAAATGCCCACCCGACCTCTGTTCAAGGACCTTGAAAAACAGGGAGCCCATCTGCTCCGAGGCAGCTGATTCCACTCTCAAGCAGCTTCCACAAGCAAGAAGTTCCTAATATTGAGGCTTAAAGTCAGTGTATACACATTTTGGGCAAAATCAGACCCCAAAGACTTTAATAAAAAGTCATGTTTCAACTTGGCACTGAAATGATGCCAGCGTTGGACCTATGAGGAAAGGGTATTCCATAAAGCAAGGTGCCATAGCAGACAAGGGATTTGAACCTTGGGCCTTTTCCGCACTACACTCTTATAGCGCGATGATTCCACTTTCAACATCCTATGGAATCCTGGGGTTTGCAGCCGGCCCCTCCCAAAACTGCAAACCCCAGGATTCCATAGTATGTTGCAAGTGGAATCATTGCACTATAAGAGTGTAGTGCAAAAAAGGTCTTGGTCTCCAGAGTCATAGCCCAGTGCTCAAACCACTAGACCACACTGCCTCATATGCAACCTTTTATTACATTAAAATATATTTTGCACAAAAATGCAATGTCCTCGCAAGGGTTTTTTTGGCATAAAAATGTATTTTGCATAAAAATACAATGATCCAATACAATACAATGAGCAAGTTTCACAGCAAGCCCAGTATCTCCATTTCCCCTCTTTGGTCTCTTTCAAAATGGTGACAGAAGGTGCCATTATGTCCCTTCCCTTCATCATCTTGAGATGGACTGCAGAAGACAGTGGAGGCAAGGGAATCTTCCACTTCTCTCTCCATGTTATTCCCACCTCTGGTACCAAATTTCCTGTTAAAGAAATCATGCCGAGAAACACATTGGTTTCCTTAACCGAGGAGTACTAGGCGGAGGAAGAACACTGAACTTTGGCTTTTCTTGCTGGGTTTAACAGCTACTTTGTACTGGGTGCTACTAATTATTTTTTGGTCTGGGAGGTTCCTTCTTTCTTTCTTTTTTAAATGATGGGTTTTAGTAGTTTCTGCTGCCTGCTTTTGAACTGGGCTTTATTGGGCATGCCAACTTGGAGTGGGCTTTACCTTAAGTGGAAGTTGAAACATATTTGAAATAATTAAAAGTTATGAAAGGATGCCATGTAGAGGAAGGAGAGGGCTTGTTTTCTGCCGCTCCAGAGACCAGGACAAGGAGCAATGGATTCAAGCTGCAGGAAAGGAGATTCCACCTGAACCTCAGGAAGAACTTCTGACAGTCAGGACTGTCCAGAAGTGGAATCTGCTGCCTCGGAGTGTAGTGGAGTCTCCTTCCTTGGAGGTTTTTAAGCAGAGGCTGGATGGCCATCTGTCGGGAGTGCTTTGAGGGTGTTCCTGCATGGTAAGGGTTGGACTGGATGGCCCCTGGGGTCTCTTCCAACTCTACATTTCTATGATTCTATGATTCTATGAAGTTACTGGGGGCAAAGGCAGTTGAAGGTCCAAATTACATTGGTGAGTCCCAGCTCAAGTTAACCTGGATGGTGAAGACATTGAAATAGTTCAAGATTTTCCATATGTTGGGTTGGCCGTTAATTGAAACGGAGGCTGCAGTTGAAATGAAAAGAAGACTGGGGTCATTTCCTCCCTATACTGTTGCAGAGCTATTAGTCCACTTTCAACATCCTTTGGAATTCTGGGGTTTGCAATTTATGTGTTTCTTCTGCAGTGTAAATCTATGGAGGTTAGATGGTGGTTCATTTATTTTCTCTTATCTTATTGATTTATTTCATTTATATCCCACCATTCTTCTTATACAGGACCCAAGGCAGCCTCTTGTTATGTGTAACTTATGGCAACTGTAAGGCCAGTCTATCACGGGGTTCTCTTGGTTGGATTCCTTCAGAAGGAGTTTGCCCTTGGCCATTTCCGCACTAGCCTGTTATAGCGCGATAATTCCACTTTCAACATCCTCTGGAATCCTGGGGTTTGCAGTTTATGGAAGGCTGTTTAGAATTCTCAGTTGTCCGGCCCCTCCCGAAACTGCAAACCCCAGGATTCCAGAGGATGTTGAAAGTGGAATCATCGCGCTATAACAGGCTAGTGCAGAAATGGCCCTTGCCTTCCTTGAGGCTGAGAGAGTATGCCTTGCTCAGGGTCACTCAGTAGGTTTCCATGACCAAGTGAGTACAGTTAAAAAGTTATTTGTATAGAAGTTAAAAACAAACAAACATGAGTTTATTTAAAAGCAGAAAGTTAAAACCATATAAGGCACAATTGAAAACATAGCACAACCCCATTAAAAGCTGTTTTTGCCACATAAATTACAAGCCAAAGGCCGGACTGAATAAAAGAATTCTTTTCCTGTTGGTGGAAGGAAGGGGAGCCGGTCAAACAAACCTGTTGCGGCGTGGGAGGGGGAGTTCCACAACCTGGGGGTGACCATCAAGAAGGGTCACTCTGTGTCCACATCAAACACGGCTGTGCTCCACAGTCCCAATGCTGAACAGCAACATTTGCAACCAAAGAGGGGGGGCAGTGGCATATCTAGGGTCAAGACCATGGAGGGCGAGCATGGAAATTCCTCCCCTAGGTGCTGATTCTCCCACCACCGCTGCCCTGGGCCAAGGAAGACCCTGGTGGGGGTGGGGGTGGGTGGGGGGTGGGCCAGGCCTGGGAGGGAGGGGAGTTCAGCTTTTTTGCACCCCTGACATTGGCACACAGGGCTTGCATCCCAGTTGCCCCACCCTAGATATGCCTCTGAAAGAGGGTGTCTGCCACTGAGCCAGCTGCTGTCCCGTTGTGTTGTCTCTGCAATAGCAGGGAACCAAAGAGGAGGTCTGTCTTGGGTGGTTTGTAACTGTTTGTGGGAGCTGTCAGTGTGCCCTTTGTTTCACTGGAGCTGTGGGAGCATTTTTCCAGATTGCACAAGGAGACAACAAGTAGGCACACTGACATGTACACCCTCAGTCACACTCTGTTGGTGTTCAGCAGAAGAGTGCGGTTGCACAACCTCCATTTAACTGCACGAGCGTAGATTTACAGGCTTGATGTTCTTGGTCAGTCTGCTGTCCAGCTGTTGGGGAGCAGTGCTACGGCACTCCGGCTTATGAGCTTGGGACTGGGGGTATCTCAGAGGCCCCTGTGAGAAACCGAGTCCTGGCCCAGAGGGGTCTTTTGAGTGACCCAGATTGAGGGCTCGGCCTCTTTTTATCCTCCTAGGACTGGCTCAAGGTCACCCGGAGAGCTTTGTGGCTGAGCAGGGATTCAGCTCTGAGCTGCCTCAATCCCAGACCAACACTCTTAACCACAGCGCCACATCGAGATGTATTGTTTATGCTTAGGGAACACAGAAATCGAGTCCCTGCGCTCTCTTCATTGCATACTGAACCAAGGCCAGCAAATACAGCCACACACAGATTTTGGCACGAGGGACTCCAAAAAAGAGGGTTAGGCTTTAGGGCTCTTTTCCTCTTCTTTTTTGGAGTCCCTCTGTGCCAAAATCTGTGTGTGGCTGTATTTGCTGGCCTTGGTTCAGTAATGCAACCTCCAGTCCCTTCCTTCCTCCCTCCCTCCCTTTTGAAAATGCCAGCGTTTTCAGCAAGGCTCCATCTCTGTCCTTCAAAGGCCAAGTGCAAGGACATGGGAACCTTCTAGATTTTGCTCCCCTGGATTGTCGGAACAACTGTGAAATGAGGTTTTTTGCATTGCCCAAGTTAGCTGAGTCACCTACAGGTTTCAGTCTTGTGCCCTGCGGCATTCACTTAAGCATTGTGTGGTTTTGCATCTAAAGGTTCAATGACATCTCTTGTTTCTGATGTCCTCACAGACCCCAGCTCAGTATTGTTTGCTAAAAGTTGTCTTCCTTTCTGGCCGCCAGATGGCACAGCTTTCCTTTCTTTAGAGAACATAAATAGAAATGATCAAATATCAACATAAGGCCGGTCTTTCTGCACAGTTAGGCATTCGGTGCGGGTTGGGTATGCGCATGTGTGTGATAAATTCACATTCATTTCCCAAGGTAGTATTTTTGTTGCAGAAGGATGTTTCATTTCTCCAACCGCTGAAGGCTCAAAAGATGTTATACCTGGAGAAATGCAATTCTTCCGTTAGACTGTGTGTTTATTGAGATGGAACGGAAAGTGGTTGCTCTGAAATGTATATATTTCATTCTCCCCCAGAGGCTGGGCTGTGTCCTGTCCTGTTCAGCTCCTGAACAGAACTGCAGATTATAAAAATCAAATGACAGGGAGCAACAACTGCAGATATCGTTCACAGCAAAGCCTCTTCCCTGATACTGAGTCTCAGTGTGTGTGGACAGAATGCTAAAGGCGGTCACTTAGGTGTGTTTATGGAAGGTTTCCAGTGGCAAGGCAGAAAGGTTAGCTGAGACAAAAAAAATTGTAACAACTATCCTTCTATAGAAATGCCTGAAATGAGTTTTGGGGTTGCACTGAATGTTTCCTCAACCTACAATATTTTATTTTTTTAAATATCCCCATGTTATTTAGAACAAAGAAGCAAAAAGTTTTTTTTTCCCCATGCATGCGCCAGAATCCCATGGGTGTCGTCTTCTTCATGTCTAAGTTCTCCTACAGAAGAGATTGGGCATTTTATGTCTGATGAGCAGTTTCCTCATTCAGAGCAAGATTGGCAAGCAGAGTTTGGCATGGCGTGCCATTGCGCATAAATGCATACCGTGCGTAGATGGAAATTCATATTGTGCCAAGGTGCACATGTGCACGGAGGTGCACTGTGCATTCAAGTTGTGCATTTGGTATCTGGGTTCAGTTGTGCAGTGTTCCCATTCAGCACAAGGGTTATTTAGCATACTGTATATATAATTCCCCATGCAGTGATTTACACCATGTGTCCCCAACGTAGGATCTTGGCCAAGGCTTGTGACCATTGGATTTTGAACCCTGTGCTTTTGTGTAGAGGAATAATAGATGATTCTTGTTCTTCCATGTTAGAATTTGTGAAACAGTCCTATGTAGTGGTGTCTTCAACTCTCAATTCTTTATCAGTGTGTCTTGGGACACAGAGCCACATCCGACAACTTTAAAATAATGAAACAGAATTGAACATGCTTTCTTTCTTTGCTACTGGTACAGCAATATGGGTCCAGGATTGTCCTGGCCTCAGAGGAGGTATTGCAGTCCCCCCCCCCGACTTCTGCTCCTCCTAGCTTCTGCTCCAATCCGTGGTGGCCAGTGGCTCAGTGTGATCTTGAATGCATTTGTTTGTATTCTGAGCTTCGAAGGAAATAGCCAGGGGTCTACGCCTCTTTCCCAGTGTAGATTTCCTGCATGGCATAAAGGGGTTGGATTGGATGGCCCTCGTGGTCTCTTCAAACTCTGTGATTCTATAGTTCTGTGATTCAGCAACATTTACAGTTTGGACTAAAACCTAGAGTAGATTAATGACTTTGGAGTCATTGACCCCCAAGAGGAAATGGTTTCTTTCAAAGAGGCCTTTGGGGGTCACAGCACTGAATGTAAGACGCTCACTGCCCTTGTTGTGTATTTGTATTTCTGTCCACCTTGACCCATATCAAAGGCCCTTCCAGCCTGCCCACCGTAAGAGGAGTTAGGCTGGGCTTTGAAATTTTAGAGGAAGACCTATGAGTCCTACCAGCGTCATGGACATGGGTGGTGGGTACAGGAAGAGAGCCTTCTCAGTGGCCGCTCCCCAGCTCTGGAAATCCATTCTGGGACAGATTAGAATGAGTGTCTCTCTGGTGTCTTCCATCAGCAGGAAGAGATTTCTTAATTCTTGTAAGCCTTTGGGAAGGGAATGCTTTAAAGGAAAGACCTTCTAGTGTGCAAAACTGCTTTGTAGCTGCTTTGTTGAATGGACGCTTTCATTTGTTTGTAGCCACACAGGTTGTTTGGTTACATTTCTAAGGGTAACTATGGCATGCTTTTAGTTATATACTGTGTTTGTTTTAATTTTTAAGCTGCTTTGAATCTCAACTGTATAGAGGGAGCAGTTCAAAGGTGGGGATGTGAATAGCACTGGCGGAAGGAGAAGAAGGGGGCAAACGGGGAAGGAGGGGGAAGGTAAGGAGAAATGTGTGGTGGGATCGTGGAAGGGGCTCACTTCTTCATGGGGGCAGCTGGTGGCTTCTACATCAGTGGGACGGTGAATCCACTCCAAGTTTCAACCTGACCAGTCAGGGACTCTCCAAGGTGCTGAAACTATTTGGCCCTTTCCGCACGAGGTGAGAGAATTGCTCCGTGGCATTACTTAATGGTTCTCCTTGGGTCCGAAGTAATGCAGACTTTCCCTTGAGCCCTTCCGCAGGGCTCCTCCATTAGTCCAGGGTGAACCAGAGCAGTGCTCCGGCTGAAAATGGCGGCTTCCTGTGGCTTCCAGCTGAAAATGGAGGCTTCGTGGGTGCGGACCAACCACTGATGCCGGCCACACCCACAGCGCACCCTCTGCTGATCGCAGGCTCGCATTGGTGCGAGCCTGCGCATCTGCACAGGTAAGCAGGAATGCAATGGCGCGTTCCAGAAAATTGAAAGACTGGATTTTTCCGGTCTTTACTTAGCGCGCTGGAGGACCACTTGGGGGTGGTTTGGATCAGACTAAGGTGCGGAACTAGGTTAAATAGTCCGCACCTAGTCCGATCCAAGGTATGGATGACCTCCGTGCCAGGGCGCCTTGGTCCATTGTAACATCCACGTGTGGAGAGGGCCTTTGGGTAGTTAGGGTCATCCCTTGGAACTCTTCTTTGGGCTTGAATCCTATTGGCTGGTCCCAAGTAGTGTAGACCCAATGAACTGATGATTCCATTTTGCATCATAGAATTCTAGAACCCTAAAGTTGGCAGAAACCCCAAAGGCCATCCAGTCCAACCCCATTCTCCCATGCTGGAAGACACCATCAAAGCACTCTCTTTGGCAGACGGCCATCCAGCCTCTCTTTAAAAACCTCCAAAGAATGAGGAGACACCACCATGCTCCCAGGCAGAATCTCTTTTCTTGCAGTTTGAAGCCATTGCTCCACATTTGTCCTAGTCCTTGGAGCACGAGACAACAAACTTGCTCCATCCTCCATATCACATCCCTTCAAATATTTAAACTTGGCTGTCATGTCCCCTCTTATTCTTCCCTTCCCCTGGCTGAACATCCCCAGCTTCCTAAGCCATTCCTCCTCGTGGGGCTTCATGGTTTCCAGATCTTATACCATTTTGGTCACTATCTTCTCCTCTGGACACATTCCAGCTTGTCAGCTTTCTTGAATTGTGTTGCCTAGAACTGGACACAAGATACCAGGTGAGGTCTGACCAAAGCAGAATAGAATGGTTTCCTCAACCTAAATACTAGATTCCTGTTGATGGACCCTAGAATCACATTGGCCTTTTTAGCTGCCACATCACACCATTGACTCATGTTCAGCTGATGTGGTCATCATAGAGACAAATGCCATTGAGTCAGTGGGTCTCCTCTGGTGGGGACTTAACTATAGGATCCAGGCTTTAAAGTGTGGACTGAAGTCCAAAGCATATTCACTATCCCCTTGAGACAGGGACAAGTAATCACCAGTTCTTTAGGAATGTGTGGTAAGCTCTCAGCTGGCAGAAGCTCACTTTGGCTGGTAGTCACAAAGCCTCACTTTTGCCCAATGCCTGAGAATGAAAGAGAGGCAAATAAATACTCACAAGCCCTGGGCCAGGTGCTTGGGAAGCGCTGCAGCCCCAAAAGTCACTCTCGAGCAGATTCAGTTCTGGTTCCTGCCTGCCGGAGGCTCCAGGGACTGAGAGCCAGACTTGGTTGGCCCCCCTCCATTTCCCCTTGGACTTCCAGCGAGGTGGCCTGGAAGCTGCTTTTGCTTCTGGCAAGTGAAAGCAGGATAGTGAAGAAAGCTGAGAGGAGAAAACAAACAAAAACAATAATCAATGCATTTGAATTGTGGGGCCGGAGGAGAGTTCGGAGGAAACCCTGGGCTGCCAATGAGACAAATAAATAAATGGGCCCAAAAGTAGATCAAGACTGAACTCTCCCTAGAAGCCAAAGTGACTAAGGTGAGGCTGCTGTAATTTGGACATATTGTGAGATGATGTGACTCAGTTGAAAAGCTGATGATGCTTGGCGAAATGGAAATCAGTAGGAGAAAAGGGAGACTGCAGGACAGGTGGACGGAGTCTTTCAAGGAAGCCATGGCTGCTGGCCTGAGTCTGCAAGGCTGGACCAGGGCGGTTGATAACGGGGACACGTGGGCGTCTCTCATTCATAGGGCTTCTGTAAGTTACAGTTGATCTGTGGCAAATAACAACAACATGTGGCCATGCTGATGAGACAGAAGACTAGGTCGGGCTCTTCCTGGTTTCACCATCTGGGTTGCCCTCATTGGGTTGTGCTCATAATGTGGCAGCTGTAAGTGGGGAACATTGTCGTCTGTGACTGGACCTCTGCTTCTGCAGCCCAGCCAGAAGGCTCTTTCACTGCCTTTAGGGAGAGGGTGGGAAATGTGTGGCCTCAGATTCTTCATACCTCCCCAGCACTAAAATTGAATTGATTTAGGCTGACTTTTCAGCTAGAAGCTGCCCCCAACCATGACACTGTTTGCAACAAAAGTATGGAGGTTTTGGTTCCTTTGCACCCCACTACCTCCAACTCCTGGAAGAAAGGTGCACAAAGCAACTCCATTTTCGATGAGTGTTGGAACTGGTGTAATGTGATGTCACTCCGGGATGCAAAAATGCAGCCCTTGGGTAGGCTTGAGAGAGGAGCGACCACTTTGCAGTGCCCCCACCCCTGCAGTATGACCGTTTCCCCTGGCGAGTGGATCTTGCCTTTTGCAGCCTGGCTGGCAGTCTTCTCCTCGTTGTGATTTGGAAGTGGTCCCCATCCTATCCTTTCAGATGTATTCCTTCAGAATGGCGAAGCCAACAGAGGCCACCTGGCACTGGGTCCTGGATTGCCTTCAAAGTCTATAAACTTTTCCTGTCTGTGGCCTAGTTCTTGTTCAGGTGCTCAACTGGTGCTTTGGCTGATGCTGCTGTAAAGACAGAGATGCTACAGGATGGGGGAGATGTGAGGTTTGGGAGAGAGATGGCTTATTAGGGCATTTGACGGAGTGTTTTGAACTGTATCCAGTGCCCTTTGAAGGCCATCTAACTTCAGTTCTGTCTGGTACAACTTCATTTCACATGCCAGAGGAAATGAAGATCCAGCCAAAAAGATCTCCCCAGGTGCACACTGACATTTGGGGGGAAAAAACCTTTCAGCTGAGTCTAAAACTTCAGACATTTTCAGAAACTCTTTTCAGGAAATAATGAATGTGTTTGTTCTGTTCTTGTTGTGTGCTTTCAAGCTATTTCTGACTTATGGCAAATCGTAAAGTGAACCTATCACAGTGTTTTCTGGGGCTGAGAGTGTGTGATGTGCCCAAGGTCACCCAGTGGGTTTCCATGGCCCAGTAGGGAATGGCCCAGGAGGGAACTGCCCAGTTTCCATGGCCCAGTAGGGAACTGAATCTCCAGGGTTGTAGGCTCAAACCACTACCTCAAACTGGCTGGCTATGTTTGCTCTGTACACTATGAATAATTGAACTCTTTTTCCAGAAAGTCTTCTACTCTGTAGCTTGTTGTCCTAATGAAAAGTGGAATGAATGTGCCTATGTGCTTCTTAGGGAGATGATCAGGATATTATCTTATCACTCTGAGCTTTTCTTTTTGTAACTTTTTAAAAAATAGATAACCAAATAAATGCATTAAAAGTGTGGCATTCAGTTGAGACCAGGGCTAGAATCCTATTTGTGTATTAACACATGTGTAAGGTTACTTACAGAAGTGGTTGGACGTTTTTGTCCAATGCAGAACTGATCTTCATTCGGCTCGAAGTCATGGAAACTGAGTCGCACATGTGGTGCCAAGAGACATGCCGATGCACATGAGCCTGAGACGTGCGTCCGTAGAACATATAAATAATGTGTACCCGTTCCTGCAGAGGTTCATGAGATGTGCAGTTCTTTTTATATTCAGGTGTGCGTTGGGATGTGCAGTGTTGCCATTCAGCACAAGGGTTGTATACTGTTGATTTGTGTAGGTTTACAGAGATAGGATCTTGGATATAGTCAATGATGGGGCTATTGGACGTGAAAGCTAAATGGGTGGCAGTCTACCAACAGGGATGGGGTGGGGAACAATAGAGAAAGGGGATGGCAGCCTTCAAAGTTCTGGTTGGCTGTTGTGCAATGGAGAACGTTGGAGGGGATGGGAATATCTAATGCTGACACAGGGCTTTTAGATTCACTTCAGATTGTGATAGGTATGTGAAAAGGAGTGAGATGTTGGAAAACTCTATCAACACACACATGTCCTTCACACAGGCTGATGCCCAGCACTAGGGTGCAACAAAGTCCATGGCAAAGGCCTGGCGGTGTGCCTCTCTTTGACCTCCAAGGCCTCTCTGGGGCTCATGGTGTGATCAGCATGTGTCTTCCTGTGACCCACAGGTTGGTGGCAGCACCCACACCTGTCCTGTGAGGCCTGAAAGCTGTTCTGGACTCTGCTGGGTCACCCTGAAAATGTTCTTCTGACCTTCCTCTGAAACTGAGAGAGTGTGACTTGCCCATGTCACCCAGGGGTTTTCAAAGGCCAAGGAGGACTCAAACTCTGGTCTCCTAGAATCATAGTCCAGCGCTCACCCCTCACTGCCCCTTCTAGCCTCTTGCCAAGCGGGTCAGGGCAGAATGCATTCCCACTCTCTGGGCAGTTATAAAGATCCATGGACCAATTTTCTGCCCCAGGTGTCTTCCCAGGGCTGCATGGACTGCCACAGAATGGAGGAGAGGGGAGAATGGAAGCAGCCAGAACTCTACTTCTGGTTTGGAAAAATGTGTTCAGTCAGCCCTCATATTTGCGGGTTTCACTTTTGCGGATTTGATTATTCACGGATTATCTGCTGTCCCCTCTGCTGCCTCCCTCTGCAATTTTTATTGTTGCCTGCAAGCCTCGTGGGACTGAGAACATTTCCGCACGACACTCTCACAGTGCGATGATTGCACTTTCAACCTCCTCTGGAATCCTGGGGTTTGCAGTTTCGGGAGGGGCCAGCCGCCCCCCCGGAACTGCAAACCCCAGGATTCCAGAGGAGGTTGAAAGTGGAATCATTGCGCTGTAAGAGTGTCGTGTGGAAAAACTGTGAGAAACTACAGATGAGACTTGTAAGTCCCTCTTAAAAATGGTGTGGGGCAGCAGTGGAGGTGGCCGTAAGCCCCCCCCCAGCCCCCCACTTCTGCCTTGTGAAGGAACCCTCAAGCCTCAAAGGAATCCACGGTGAGTTGGATATGGTGATCATACTTTTGTGTGTGTGTTAAATACGGTTTGGGAAGGCCTAGGTTATTCATGGTTTTTCCACTTTTGCAGGAGTCCTGTGCCCCGAACCTTAGCAAATGTGGAGGGAGGACTGTATTTTGTTGCCGTTGTAGTTAAAAGATCAGGGAGGGCTGTATCTTGTTCAAAAGGTGATTTGCTGCTCTTGCAGGCTTCCAGAACAGGCTGCTCAGCTTTATCTTCCCAGAAAAGGGGCAGCCTGGAGAGTCTGAGGGTGAGAGAAACAGGTGTGGGGGCCTCAGGGCCACACTTTGCCCATTCCTGGATTCTCCAACATTTCTGGTTCCTGGGAAGGGAATGGTGAATGGGATTGAAAAGTGTCCAGGGAAGCTAAAATATGTGTCCCAAACCTTGAGGCACAAACAGTTAGTTCTCATGCCTTCCTTCTGCATTGCTACCCCAAGGATGGGCGAGAGGCTCAAAGGATCCAATGCAGTAGCCGGAGGAAGACCGGCAGCTCCAGGGTCATTTCCACACTAGCCTGTTATAGCACTATGATTCCACGTTCAACATCCTATGGAATCCTGGGGTTTGCAGTTTCAGGAGGGCCTCAATGGCCAACCAGCCCCTCCCAAACGCAAACCAGGTTCAAGATTGAACGTGGAATCATGGAATAACAGGTAGCAAATGGCCAGGAGGCTGCCTCTTGCTGCGCTTCCACTTGGCCACAGGGGGAAGCATTGCTTCTCAGATGGCGCAACTTGGCACTGAAATTATTCCCAGCCCCGGCAGTCTCTGCTTTTCCTTCTGCTGGAAGGCAAGGAGCAGTGGGGTGACTTTGGACTTTGCTGGCTTCCGGGTTGGGCTTGCTGGCCCAGGGCCCCTAAGAAAAAGGCAGCTGGAGGCATCGACAGGGCCAAGGAGAGGCAAAGGGAACAGAGGAAGGGACTCTGTGGCAGAGGTGGGTAGCAGCCCCAGTGTCAGTGGAATGGGGGATCAACTTTGGATTTTAATCCAGACTTTAAAGGAGGTGTCCAAAGCAGTGCACCACATCCCCAAAACAGGCTCAGCACTTTGGATGGCTGCTCAAAAATTCAGACTGCAAGGTCACTTGTCTCTACTGTGCTGTTGGTGCTGTTTTCCTCTTTCTGTCGTCTCTTTGGGGACCTCCCCCTGGCAATCTTTCTTTCCTGCCTCCTCCTCTGACCTTGGTTTCAGCTGGCAAAGAGGGCTGGGTGGGGTCTTCCAGGAAGTCTTTTGTTTTCATTTGGTTGCTTGGTCTGATGCACAGAATTTTGCCCGGAAAACATGCTGCAAAACCGCCCCATGCCCGGTCAGGTCTACCTTTCCCCCCTCCAGCCCTCCTGTCCCCTGAGCTCCCATCCCCCCTTACCCTGTAGACCCTTCCTCCCACCCACCAGCCTAGGAAACCCTCCATTTTCTCAGAAAATTTCCAGACACCCAGCTGAATGGACAGGCACCTCACAGCCGAAGAGGTCCCTCGGCCATGGCTCCCCCTAGTTCATAGGGGAGGAAGGCAGTGCACGGGGGGGCAGTGAGGGAAAAACAGCAAAAGAAATCCAGCCTTGGCTCCCTGGCAAAGAAATGCCAGTGGGCATCTCTCCAGCCCTTCCCGATCGATCGGTGGCAGAGAAGCACAGGAGTTGCTGTGGAATCAGACAAAACTGTTAGCTGGGAGTCTGGAATGGAGGTGACGGCAAGGCTGATTCACTCCTGTTCAGTCGGAGAGGACGGGAGAGAGCACCCTCTGGAACAAAGGCGTGGAAGGACAGTCCTGGGCACGCCTGCCTCCTTGGGATCCCTGGGGCTCAGAGGTGGTGGCGGTGGTGAAGAGGGAAGTCATTGCCCTCTCAGCATGACAGTTTTGGTAGCGTTACCCCATGGACGGTCTCAGGATGCTGGTGGAAGCATTCATTTCTGTACAAAACCCATTTCTAGCAGCGTTCTTCTCTAGCTGGGGCAGGTCTTTTCTAAAGCCAATGGATCTTGCTCACCCAAGGTTAACCCACCCACCCCCCAGCACTTCCGGTCAGACAGGGACAGAGTAGAATAATCCATTGTTGCTGGGATAATCTGCTTCTCTTAACAGTTCATGTGGGGGGTTTAGCTGAGCTCCCTGCGGCAGGGGCTGGGGGGACAGAGGAGCCCAAAGCAGGTTATGTCCTCGATCCTGTTCCTCAAAAGGCTCTGGAGCCTCAACCCAGCAAGTCCCGCTTCCGCTGCACCACTGTTGGGTCTTAGACCCAAGCGAGTGGGTATTGCCGTTGCAGCCCGATCCAAGTGCTGTCACTTTGCCTCTGGCGTTTAATCCAAGTTGGCTTAGCAGCAGAGTCTCATCGTGGCTCCAGAGGTTGGCCCTGGCCTTCCTGTGTTGCTTGGCGGGAGGAACGTGCTTCACCTGCAGGGCCTGGGAGGGATACCACTGCTCTGTGGCTGGACATGGCAGACTAAGGAGCTCAGGTGGCTGGGAATGATCATGGAGGAGCACAGCATGGGGGTGCACATTTTGTGTCAAGGGGAGAAATCATCCCACTGTGGCCAAGCCCAGGCATTGGAACTCAGGGACTGCGTGCAGCTCCACTCCCCCTGCAGCCCTCCAGACATCCCTGTTCAGTTCACAGTTGCAGAAGTGGTTTCAGAGGTGTGACCATTCCACATACAGCTGTGCCTTCATGCATGGTGGAGGAGTATTAATCAGTGCCTTCCACATCCCACTCAGTCCCCTGGGGTTGCAGAAACCGCCCCTGTGCATAATTCTCCCTTGCAAAGGGGGCTGATAAGCAGGCACAGGGGCAGAAGCACAACTGGTTGCAGGATGTTGCAGAAGGCCAGTGGAGTGCAGTCACTGCTTAAGCACACGCTGCAAGCGAGAAGTCACATCTTAGCTTGTGTCTTGCATGTCTCCCAAGAGAAATAGCTGGCCATCCATCCTTCTTTCCAAGCATCCCTGGCCTGCCTCTTTCCCTTGGCACAGCCCTATTACCATTGATTGGAGTGTCACAAACAGCCACCCCTGCATTTAATTAATTAAGTGCCCCAATTACCCTGGAAAGCACTCAGGGCCTCTCCCACTCACTTCCATCTGATCCCCTCGAGCAGCCACATCCCACCAGTTATGGAGCTGGTGCCAGATGGGGTGGGATGTGGCAGTGATCCTAGAGCAAGTGGGACAGTCCAGCACACTGAGAACAGTTCCCCTATGGACTCTGGAAGGCTGTTGTTTCTTAGGCTGAGGCATGAAGAGCTCCTCTATGAAACTGTCCCTCCCTGCATGGAAAGTTGGGGTTGGACTAGATGGCCCTTTAAACACCTTAAGCTTCTCTGGTTCATAAGAATCTACTACTAAAAACCCATCCAGGTTAGACTATCATCCAGTCCAGCATCTTGCTGACAACTTATGACATTAGATATTTGTATAAAGCAGTGTGTGTGTGTGTGTGTGTGTGTGTGCATTTGACCTTTCTTCTCTCTTCCCGCACCTACACAACAGCATTCCCATCCAGCATTCCCCCATCTTGTTCTACAAATATCCCCCCCCGTGCATTTCAGTCCAAGCCTAATCATGGTCTTCTCTGAAGCAGTATTGCTTCCCTTTCAAAAAACCCCAAAATGCTATCTGAGGGCTTTATGAACCCAATTGGATTCCCTTGGAGGAAAATACATCCTGACAGCCTCATTCCGGGGCTGCGGAGATTGCCTCTCGGCTGGCTGACGCTTCGTTCTGCGACGCCTCTCTTTGATTCGGGTGATGAAAAGTCACTCAGGGGGAATAAGAGCTGCTACTGACAGGCAGTAATCTTTCCAGTTGAGGCAGCGTGGCATAGGGGTTTGAGCATGGGAAAATCACTCCAGAGACCAGGGTTCACATCCTCGCTCAGCCTACTGGGTGACCTTGGGCAAGTCACACTCTCTAAGCCTCAGAGGAATGCAAAAGCAACCCTCCTCTGAACAAATCTTGCACTCCAAACCCTTATAGGTTCACCTTAGAGTTGCCATAAATCAGAAACAACTTGAAGACATTGCATAGAATCATAGAATCATAGAATCATAGAAATGTAGAGTTGGAAGGGACCCCAGGGGCCATCCAGTCCAACCCCCTGCCATGCAGGAACACCCTCAGAGCACTCCCGACAGATGGCCATCCAGCCTCTGCTTAAAAACCTCCAAGGAAGGAGACTCCACTACACTCCGAGGCAGCACAACAACAACAAGTAGATTAACAACAACTTTGCACAACAACAACAAGTAGATTAAGACAGGGGAAGCTGGTTTTCAAGCTGCTGCAGAGACTAGAACACAAACCAGTGGATGCAAATTAGGGAGGAAAAAAACCCGTATACATAAGGAAGACCTTTTTGACTGTAAGAGCTATTTGAGTGTTCAGTTAGATGTCCCTCGTAGACTCTTCCAGTGCTGTGATGCTTTGATCCTTTTGTTTCTGTCCAGTGGGCATAAGAAGGGTTAGTTTGTGTTCACTGGACAACTACAGATGGATAGATTCAACCCAAGGAAGCCCCACCTGCCCTGAGTCTCAAGACTCAGTCCTTCCTAAAGGACATCCATGGACTCAATGGGATTTTACGTCTTGACTGATCATCCATCCATTTACTGAATGGGTTTCCTCTAACTGGGACTCACCAACAGGATTCCGGCCACCCTGTTTCTTTCTTTCTTGCCTTTCTGCCAATATTGGGACTCAAGGAGGCTTACAATGTCAAAAACAATACAGCTAAACACATACAGTAAGCGAATATTAAAGTGGGATTAGGCTATTGGCAATATTAAAATGACTCAGGACTACACTTTGAAAGATAACATATCAGTTAAAGATAAACAGCCATTAAAACTGCCCAGTCTAGGAGCAATTCAGCACCCTCAGCCCATTCTTGAAAAACTTTCCATTTTAAAAGCCCGCTGGAATTAAAAGCTCTTTGCCTGGTGATGGAAGGACAACGGCAGCAGTTGGCTCCCATAATTCTCTATGAAGGTTCAGCAGAGACAGTGTTGGTGTAGTAATCTGAGTGTGGGACTACGACCCTGGAGACCAGGTGACCTTGGGTGGGTCACACACTCTCAGCCCCAGAAAAACCCCTGATAGGTTCACCTTAGGGTTGCTGTGAGTTGAAAGCATACAGCGTGAAAGTTCAGCACCATGGAGAGTTGCTTGGCAGTTGTGGGTTGGTTCACCACCTTCCCACACACTGGCCCCTTAATCCTTTTCTCCCAGCTGAGGCTTCAAACAGCAGAAGAAACTGGATTTAAGGACGTGTTTGGCACAAGAGGGGCCCTCTTTCCTTGTCTCTGTGCTCCTCTGTGTTTAAAAAGGGGCTGGTAACCCGTTGGTGTGCTCTGCACATCTTCCTGACAGCCAATGTGGTCTAGAGGGTTGAATGCTGGACCATGACTGTGGAGGTCAGGGTTTGAATCCCTTCTCAGCCACGGGAACCCACTGGATGACCTTGGTCAAGTCATAGAATCATAGAAATGTAGAGTTGGAAGAGACCCCAGGGGCCATCCAGTCCAACTCCCTGCCATGCAGGAACACCCTCAAAGCACTCCCGACAGATGGCCATCCAGCCTTTGCTTAAAAACCTACAAAGAAGGAGACTCCACTACACTCCGAGGCAGCAGATTCCACTGCCGGACAGCCCTGACTGTCAGGAAGTTCTTCCTGAGGTTCAGGTGGAATCTCCTTTCCTGCAGCTTGAATCCATTGCTCCTTGTCCTGGTCTCTGGAGCAGCAGAAAACAAGTCCACTCCCTCCTCTACATGGCATCCTTTCAAACATTTAAACATGGCTATCATGTCCCCTTTTAACCTTCTCTTCTGCAAGTCACACTCTCTCAGCCCCAGAGGAAGGCAGAGATTAGGGGACAAGAAGCAGATGTGCATTGGTTGCACAAGGGAGGTTGCACAATTGGTTGTGCAAGGGAGGAATTCAGCTGAAGGTGTGGCAGCACCACCATTGTTTAACTGTGTAAGTGCAGATTGATACAATGCAGGCATGATTTAGGACCTCTGCCATGGTTTCCAAGGAGTCAAGTGTATGTCACAAAGGGCTCCAGAGTGGAACAGAGTGGAAAGCTGCTAAAAAGAGCTTAAGTTTACTGTCAAGCTCTGTGCCATGTACAGGCTAACTCCACTCCCCAAAAAACAAGCTTAGAACTTTACAGCCTCTTTGGGAAATGGTGTTAGCAGTGCCATCATACTCTCTCTCTCAAACATTTTTAGGAAAATCTTATTTCATCTCCATATCATAGGGAAGGGAGAAGAGAAGTACATAAATGAATACTATCCTTTTATTCAGGGTGCTTCTTCCTCAACATCTGGGCCAGGGAATGTGTTCTGAATGAATGCAAATATGCTTATTTTCCCCTTTTTGTCGGTAGGGCTTTTCCCCCCTCAATGGAGTCTTGCTGAAAGACAGTTGTGGCTGGCAGCTCTCGTGTTTGTGGGGTGATGAATCTGCTCTAGAGTTTAGCTTCAACTTTTAAGAAGCTACCCAAGGGGCAAAACTCTACACCCAAATAGGTCTGGCATTTTGGATCACTCCTTTAAAGTTCAGACTGAAACCCAGGATGGATGGCTTGCCCAACTGTTGTGGAAGTTACTACTTCTCATGGGAGCACAAGGTTGGGTGGGGGGAGGTGGTATACACTAAAAACAAATTCTCTTGGGCTTTTGAAATCTAGGAATCCCTAAATCCAGGACCAGACTTTCATTTGCCTTCCTTGCCATTCCCCAAAACCTCTAGAAATTCTTGTCACATGATGTGTATCCCTTTCCCACTTGAATTGAAGTCAAACGCTGGGGGAACTCAATGAGTTCGAAGAGAGCTAAAACACTGTAATTTCAGGGTTTCCCATGCCTGGTTTGAAAACCTCCCACCCACGCTGAGACACCCAGGAGTGCCAAAATGCCATGAATTTTAATTATCGGGCTCCCTGCATGAAGGGGCTGCCTTGCAGAAAATGGAATATTAATAAAACATAAAGCATTGGTCTCGTTTCTGCTTCATAAGCATCCTTGACAGTGCAGAAGACAGAGGAGATTCTGAGCCATTTTAACAGGGGCTGGTTAAAAGGAGGGGTCCTCATGCCATGACATGTGTCCCCCCCGAACCAGAAAGCCTTTAGGATGCGAAAGAAGAAGGCCTGCTTCTCACTGTGGAGTCACCTTTCATTCATTCATGGCAGCACCCATCCATTTTTAAAGAGAGGTTGAATTTTGTGAACTTCCTCTTCTGTCATTTGATCCTAGCAACAGTGGTTGTGTGTTCTGCAGGCACGGTTGTGTAACTGTATACTGGCCACGTACTTGGTGGGACAGAGACCTTGGCCAGAGTCTTCTGGTGGCTTTACAGTGGAGTGAATTCCATTTACACAGCTTAGTTAAACCATGGTGGTGCTGCCACACCTTCAGCTGAATTCCTCCCTTGTGCAACCAATGGTGTACCTGCCAATGCACGTCTGCTTCTTGTCCCCTTACCTCTACCTTCTTCTGGGGCTGAGAGAGTGTGACTTGACCAAGGTCACCCAGTGGGTTCCCACAGATGAGCAGGGATTCTAACCCTGGTCTCCACAGTCACAGTCGAGCATTCAACCCTCTAGACCACATTGGCTCTCAGGAAGATGTGCAGAGAACAGCAATGGGTTACATTTTGGTGGCTGTGTAGGGGTTGGAGTCCTATGCAGTTCCATAGTTGCTGGGGTTTTGTTGTTGTCAGTCTTGAGTGCCATCAGGTCAGCTTTGATTTATGGTGTTTCAGTGGATGAGAAACCTCCAGGATCAACGGGGTCAACCCTGCCGAGGTCCCAAAGTTATTTTGAAGTCAGGCCTGTTCTTGGTCGTTTGGTGGCTGTGAAGTTCTGGGCACAGAGGGACAGGACTGCAGGAGTGGAATTTTGGGAGTATAGGATATTGGAAATAGCCAATGGGAACAGAGGGACATCTCTCCAACCAAGATGGAAGTAACCAAAACTTGGATGGCCTTCCCCGTGCCATGAAGAAAGACCAAAACACCACCCAGTCCAGGGCAAACTCTGAGGTCACACCACCAGTAGCCAGATGGAGCAGGAAAAGTGCTCTGTAGAAAACATGCCCCCAGAGTTAAACCATCCAGCTGTCTTCAGTGCCCCACTGACATCAGTTCCACCATCTATTGAGGAGGAGCCTCCCTACAATTTCATGTCTGTGTGCCGTTGGTTGGAAAGACTTCTCTCCTTTCCTTCTTTCTATCTAACAGGTCTTCAAGGGAACCTGCAATTAAGATCATTCAGAAGCAATGGCAACAGCATTACCAAGGAAGGCATCCCACCTCAATTCCACCCTTAAATTAAAAAAAAGCAGTTGCACAAGGGTCAGGAACCTTGAGATCAGGTGTGTTTGTGCGTGAAGGAGAACAATCTTTGCCTGTGATCTCAAAAGACTACTGTGCCCAGAGAGATAAGACACCCAAGGATCCAGTTGCAAGAAACTCCAGAGTTACATATCTCATACAAGTGATGCTGGTGTCTTACACCTGTGAAGGTTTCATTGCACACATGGTTGTGCTTTTTTGGCCATTGTGCAACAAATGCACTCAGTTCATGGTAGTGTGAGCGGAGTCGTGCAAGCATAGCCATTTCACATGGCCATGAGTCCCTCTGTTAATCTGAACCAGACTAGGGCCAATGAATTAATTGGATCCATTCTGATTCAGAGCTTTTCTTTCATTTGCAGAGCTTTTTCTTTCATTTCATTTTCCAATTGATTCTGTGGGTCTTCTCTAGATGGGAGAACCAAAGGGTTCTAGGCATGCAGTTTGGCCCTCCAGGGATTGTGTGTAACTCTTTCCGAGTGCTTCTGGTGTCTTACTTTTTGGCCAAGGATTGTGGAAACAGTCCTTGTGTGGGCATTACACAAGGGACAAGAGGCTGACACACCCTTGATGTTTCAGAAATAAATTAGTGAAAAATGATATCCCTGGTAGAAAATAGAGGAAGCTTTTCTTTTTTCCTGTTTCAGAGATTGGACTGCAAACTGGTAGATTCAAATTGCAAAAAAAGGAATCCTGCTAAGACATTAGGAAGAAATTCCTAACTGCAAGAGCTGCTTGACAGTGGAATTATCACTGGATAATGTGGCGTGTTCCAAGGAGCGTTGCTTTTCGTAATTGTGCTACTGTCAATCTGCCTATGCTGGTTTCCTTCAAATATTTGGTTAGTCCATTTGGAATTACTCCCAGAACATCTCTCACTACAGGAACCGCTGTTATTTCCTTTTCCCAGAGGATTTGAATCTTCATTTGTCACTCTCAGTAGTTCATAATCTCTTCCTTATCTTCGTCTTTGATTCCTCTAGCTCCCAGGATTTCCGTATCTATAATCCGAGCTTTCTTTTTCTCAACTGCAGTTATGTCTGGCATATTCTCTTTCAATTGTTTATCAGCTTGAAATCTTTAAAGTCCCAGAAGCCTTGGGCTTCACCATTTTTGACACTTTTTCCAGACTTCAGGCTCCCACCAGCTCTTTGTGGGTGGTGGATCACGTTTGATACATCAGTTCCAAATGTATTGCTGCTGCCACTTTATCACGACCTTTCTTATATTCAATCTGCGTAATCATGCTGTTCTTCTACCACTGCTACTGCATTAACAACAACAGTGCTACGTAATTGCCCCACTTACCCCAAACCCCACCTTACTGGCAAGCAGCTACTGGGAGCGACGGGGCTCCATTCCCCCGTCAGTCAAGAGGGGGGTGCCTGGCACCCTCACCCCTTCCCCTTAAAAGTGATAGCTGGTGCAACGGGCATAGAAAAGGCCCCTGTCGCAAATCCCCCTTTTGCTGGAGACTTTTCTGCACAAGGAAGGGCAGGAGTCTTCATAGATCACAAGCTGAACATGAGTCAGCAGTGTGATGCGGCAGCCAAGAAAGCCAATGCAATTCTCGGCTGCATCAATAGGAGTATGGTGTCTAGATTGAGAGAGGTACTGCTACCACTCTATTCTGCTTTGGTTAGACCCCATCTTGAATACTGTGTCCAGTTCTGGGCACCCCAATTCAAGAAGGATTTGACAAGCTGGAGCAAGTCCAGAGGAGGGCAACCAAAATGGTGAGGGGCCTGGAAGCCATGAAGCCCTATGAGGACAGACTTAGAGAGCTGGGATGTTTAGTCTGCAGAAGAGGAAAGGGTTAAGAGGGGACAGGATAGCCATGTTTAAATATTTGAAGGGATGCCAATTAGAGGAAGGGGGAGGGCTTGTTTTCTGCTGCTCCAGCGACCAGGACAAGGAGCAATGGATTCAAGCTGCAGGAAAGGAGATTCCACCTGAACCTCAGGAAGAACTTCCTGACAGTCAGGGCTGTCCGGCGGTGGAATCTGCTGCCTCGGAGTGTAGTGGAGTCTCCTTCTTTGGAGGTTTTAAGCAGAGGCTGGATGGCCATCTGTCGGGAGTGCTTTGAGGGTGTTCCTGCATAGCAGGGGTTGGACTGGATGGCCCCTGGGGTCTCTTCCAACTCTACATTTCTATGATTCTATGACATCAGGCTGCTGCTTCCCCATCCAGAGGGGGAATGGACCCCCGCCAATTGCAGTGGCTGCTTTCCTGCACCCACTGCAGTCCTGTTTAGGGGACTTTCACAGTCTCTACATTGCCCCGAAGGAGAAGCTGCATAGGGATCGTGAACACCTAGCAGAACAAATGCATGTCTGTAAGTGACGTGTTTGTAACTGCAGTTCTCTAGCCTTTATTTTATACAGCATCTTTCTCCCAAAGTGGGGGTTCAAGACAGCATAATAATTAAAGAAAGCAATACCAGTAAAGAAATAACAAAAAAGTGAGCATTGAAATACAATTAAACTATTGGTAATATTAACACGATTCATGACTACACTTAAAAAGATAAGATGCAATTGAAAGACCAAATTGAATTAGAACAGTTCGGATCAAAGATGCATTACATGTGAAGAGACTCCTTCAAGGCACCCGGTCCCATCTGACCTTGGAAGCGAAGCGGAGTCAGTCCTGGTTAGTACTTGGATGGGAGACTGCCAATGAACACCAGGTGCTGTAGGCTTTATTTCAGATGAGGGGACGGGCAAAACCACCTCTGAGTATGCTGTGCCTAAGAAAACCTTAGGAAAATCAGAGCATCCTTGTAAGTTGACAGGCAACTTGAAGTCCCATACGCAAAACAGACTCCATCCAAGGAGCCATGCCTGCCCTGACTTTGCAAGACCTGATCAGATAAGATGCAACTGAAAGACCAAAAGCAATTAGAACAGTTTGGATCAAAACGGCACAGCAGTCTCAGCCTATTCTTTAAAAACTTTCTGGTTTTGAAGTCTGTTGGAATAAAATGGTTTTTGCTGATTGAGGGAAGGAAAGCAGGGTGGGGCCCGTTGTGGCCTCCCTGGGAAGAGGGGCCCAGAGTTTTGGGGCAGCCCCACCAAGCAGAAGAACAACACAAGCAACAGCAGGAGGAAGAGATTGTGAAGCATCCTTATGGAGAGACTCCATCAAGGAGGCCACGATGGCTGCCCTGAGTTTGCAAGATCCAGAGCAGGGCTGTGGAGGAGAGGGGGACTTGGAGCTCTCTCTCTCCATCGGGTCTCCATCAGTCAAAGTTGACTTGACAAGAGTTAAGAACAACAACAAATATATCCTGAAATACCAAAGTAAAAGACTGTGGACCTTGGAGGCCTGTAGACTTGGGATTCAGTCCGCTGTGGCCCCTCTCCCAGTGGTAAGAGTTCCTTTGGGAACAAGTCCAGGGGGACGCGAGAAACCCTCTGAATGAAATCAGCCAAAAGTAGGTGCTCAAGAGCACAGTTGGAAGAAGGGATCCCACCTGGGAGAGCCACACTCTCTGGTGAGACCTCCCCAATGTCTAGATTCTTAGACGGTCCAAAACCTCAGTCGGTAACACCAGGGAGACGGGGCTGCCACACTAATAATCCTCTTAGAACCACAGAATCTGAGAGTCCAAAGAGACCCCATAGAACATGCAGCCCAGCCCCCTCCGGCCACAAAGGAAGACACCATGGACACATTCCTGGCAGGTGGACCTCCAAGCTCTGTTTAGAAACTTCCCAAGAAGGAGACTCCACTGCACGCCATCGAGGCAGCAGATGACTCTTATTTCCAGTCTTATGACCCTGTCCGTGAGGACTGAGAGCGCTGGAGTATGACTCTGGTCCAGGGTTCAAATCCCTGCTCAGCCGTGGAAACCCACTGGGTGACCTTGGGTGCAGCATCCCCCTCTCTCAGCCACCGAGGAGGGCGAAGGCAAAAGCCCTCTGGAGGACCCTTCCCAAGAAAGCCCCTGAGAGGGTCGCCATAATTCAGAAAAGGACCGCTTCTGGGAATGGCTTCCCTTCCAGGGGTGCGTGTGTGCATGTGTGTATGGTGGGTGTGAAAGACGAAGGTAGAAAGGGGGGCGGCGGGAGCGGGGGGGGCAGGGAAGCAATCCTGCGATGCTCGCGGCTCCGCCCCCCCAGACCCCTGGCTCCTGCTGCCCCGCCCGTGGGTCTTTCCCCTCCCGCCCACGCCTGGCGCCATCCCGGGGCTCCTCGTGGGGCGGGATGGGCGGAGGGTCCTCGGCCTCCTCTTGAAGCCGGGCCGGCTCCCGCGGGGCTGTGCTGCCACCCTTCGCTGCAGCGCGCCGTGGGGCGGGAGGGAGGGGGGATCTGTCTTGCGGGGGGATTTGCAAGCAGGGCTTCCCCGAGGGGATTCCCCCCCGCGCGCGCGCACACGGACGCCGGGGACCCCGACGCCTCCCCGAAGCGCGCGCGCGCGCGTCTGTGTCTGGAGGAGGCTCGGCGGGAGCACCGCTGGCGAGGAGGGGAGGGCGCCCGGGCAGAGACCCCCGAGGCCCCCGGCCCGCCTTTCGCTCCGGGGCGGGGGCGCCCTCTTCCGGGGAGGGCGCGGAGTTCCGCCCGCCCCTCCTCGCCGCGGCGAGCGAGGACGGTGCTCCGGGGACGGCGCCCTCCTCGGGCTTTTCCCTGCCGCAGAAAAGTTTCCCCCCCTTTTCCGGGGGTCTTTCCCGGGGCCGAGCGCGGTGCGGCTCCCGCAGGGCCGGCGGTGGCGGCGTCGAGGACCGGCTGGCCGGCCGCCCGCCCCTCACCGCCGCCGCCGCTTCTTCTGCCTCCCCCGCGCCGCGCCCGGGCCAGCCTCTCATCCAAACCTCGGGTCACGTAGGATTGCGTAGAAGCGGCAGCCGCGCAGGCAGGCAGGCAGGCAGGCAGGGAGGGAGGGAGGCCAGCCCCGCGGCGGCGGCGGGGGCGGCGGCGGCGGCGGCACCAAGCCCGGCACCAGCAGCACCAGGAGGCGGCGGCGGCGGCGGCGGCGGCTGCGATTCGCCCGGCAGCCCCTCGGCCGGCTCGGGACCGGATCCGCCTCCTCCGCGCCCGTCCGGCGGCTTCCGGGAGCGCTTCCCTCCTCTCCGGCCGCGCGGCGGCGGCGGCGGCGGCGGGGGGGGACCCGGCGGAGGAGGAGCCCGGGATGGCTCGGCGGCGGCGGCGGCGGCGGCGGGAGGGGCAGCTGAGGAGCAGCCGGGCGGCGGGAGGATGAGGCTGGTGCCCGGGGGCCGGGGCCAGGAGCCGCGGGGCCACCACCGGGCAGCCGCCGCCGCCGCCGCCGGGCCAGCGGAGGAGCGGGGGGGCGGCGGCGGCGGCGGCGGGGGGCGGGCGCGTGAGAGGGCCCGCCTCCCTCCCCCCCTCCCCCCTCCCCCCCCGCCTCCCCCCGCCCGCAACAAGCGTGGGAAAACGAACGGCGCCTCCGCCGCCTCTCGGAGCTCCCGACGCCGGGAGAGGCCTGGGGAAGAGCCCGAGGAGCCCGGCGGGAGGACTCGGGGTCCGCCCGCCCGCCCGCCCGCCGTCGGGGCCGGGGATGAGCGGGAGGCGGAGGCGGAGGAGGAGCGGGGCTTTGGCGGCGCCCCCCTCGGCCCAGCAGCGGGACCAGCAGCCCCGGCGCCGCGGCGATGCCGGCCCACGGAGCCCGGGAGCCCCCGCCGCCGCCGCCGCCGCCGCCGCCTTCGGAAGCCGCCCCTGCCGCCGCCCCGTCGGAGCCAGCCGCCTGAGGAGCCGCCGGCCCTTCCTGGCCCGCCCGGGGGGACGGTGAGCCGCCGCCCAGCCCAGCCCGACCCGCCGCCGCCGCCGCCGCCGCCGCCTGGGCGGTGCTGCGCCCGGGGCTTCTTCCGTGGACTTCGCTCGCCCCGCCGCCGTCCTTTGCTCGCTCGCTCGCTCGCTCGGGACCGGGAGCGGCCGGGCGGCCTCCGCGCCCCCTCCCCCGCCCGGCCCCGCGCCCGCCCTGCCGGCCTCGGCCCTGGAGGGCCCCGGGGGCCGCTGCGGGGGGCTCGGAGCGGGACGGCCGGGGCGCGGGGAGGGGGCGCGGGGCGGGGCGGGGCGAAGAGGAGCCGCCGCCGCCGCCCCGCCGGCCGTTGGCAGCGCGCCGAGGCCCGGGGGCCACCACCCCTGCGGCCCGGGCCCCGCTCGCCGGGCCCCCCTCGGGCCGGGCCGGGCCGGGCTGCGGGGGGAGGGAGTGCGGCGGGAGAGAGAGAGACCCCTCCGGCGGGTCCGGCCGGCGCCCCGATGGCCGCGGGGGGCGTCCGCGGGGGCGATGAGGGCTAGCGGACTCTGAGAGCGGCGCCCGCCCGGACCCCGGCCATGGCCGCGGCCATCGCCAGCTCGCTGATCCGGCAGAAGCGCCAAGCCCGCGAGTCCAACAGCGACCGCGTGTCCGCCTCCAAGCGCCGCTCCAGCCCCAGCAAGGACGGCCGCTCCCTCTGCGAGAGGCACGTCCTGGGCGTCTTCAGCAAGGTCCGCTTCTGCAGCGGCCGCAAGAGGCACGTCCGGCGGAGGCCAGGTCAGTCGCCCCCCCGGGGGCCCGGAAGCCGGGCAGGGAGGGAGGGGACGGGGAGGGCCGGCGCCGGGAGGGGCCCCTGAGCATGCACAGAGCGCCGGCGGAGGGGACTGCCCCGCGCCTCCCCAACCGCTTCTGTTTCTCAGTCCGAACCGACGGGCGGGCTGCGCTCCCTCCCCCGCCCTGATTTCCCGCAGCCCTCCGGCGCCCGCGGCTGAAATTCGCCCCCCTTTCCAGCCGATAATGGGGCGGTGGGCGGCTTCTGATTCCTGCCCCTGGGGTCCCTTCCTCTTCCCCTTCTCCTCTCTTCCGGAGTTCTAGAAAGTCCCAGGGATCCCCGTGGCCAAGGGTACCTGGGGGATAGACTGCCCCTGGACCGGGAGGTTCTCTTTATCCTTCGGGTCTGGCACCCGCTGGGAGACCTTTCTTTTTCTCTCTTTTGTGTCTTAGATGTAGGAATACCCCGTGGCTGCCCCAGGCCCAAGGGTGGCCCTTTCACCCTGTTTCTAGCAGGATTGGGAACCCCGGTTCCTCCTGCACCAGGGCAGGGGCCGAGTGAGGCATCGTGTCCCCGTGGCTGCCTCTTGCCTCCCCCGTCCTGGGTTTGATTACCAAAACACAGCACGCCCCAAGGCATCTCTGAGCATGTGCAGATTTCCATTGAGGAACTGCTGAGTCTCTGTCATAGAGCTTTGTTTTCAGGGTGTGGACGCAGCCACAAGGAAGGGAATTCAGCCGTACTTGCTCTGGAGAAGCCGTAGTGAGCACCGCGGCCCTTCTCAGCACTTTACTTTTGGGTGGGTCAGAGGTGCTGGGGGATAGACCCCGGCTGAAGAAGGCCTTGCGGTGGCATCCTTCAGCGATGGTTGAGTCAGGGTGTGTGATGTATTGTGTTCCAAACACTCACCCCCAAAATCAAATGGCCAAATTCAGCCTGAAATCTTTGCCTGTGCATATTTTGCAGCTGAATTTAACCGTGGATTTGGGGCTTTGCTGTTGCTCCCTGTTGAGTGCAAGTCAGGCGGTAAACCCAGGGCCGTGTGTGAAGTGAAAGCAGCCGTGATTTGTGTCCTGGAATCTAACCTCAGCATCAGGAGACGAAATCCCAGAGTTGTAGACTTTTGGCAAGGGCTGTGGGATGCCTTTAAAAATGCTTCTGCCTTCCTCACCTCTCTTTCATTTCGTTCCCTCCTCCCAAGTCAACATGTCTGTAGTGAATAAAGTGGGGGGAGGGCTTTCAAAGTTTCATTGCTTAAATGCCAGGACTTCCCATTTTAGTGGCAACAGTGTACTAGCCAGTGGTGAAGGGCAACAGGCATCTTTCTCCCTGAGCCCTGCTGGTTTTGGTTAATGATGGGCACCCTGGCCTACTGCAGGACTTACTGAGCAGAATCGTGACCAGGACTTTACAGTTTGTAGGGAGAAGAATGGATCAAAATTGCCCACTGGACAGAGGAGGTGTTTGGTGGGAGTAATGGCGTTTCCCCGGTTCTGTGTCCAGCTGAGACACTGACTCACTCTGTGGCCTGGAGCAGGTCCCTCACTGATCTTGTTCTCCATCTGTAAAATGGGTATGCAGTAGAATCAGAAATCTAGAGTTGGAAGGGACCCCGGGGGCCATCCAGTCCAACCCCCCGCCATGCAGGAACACCCATCAAAGCACTCCCGACAGATGGCCATCCAGCCTCTGCTTAAAAACCTCCAAGGAAGGAGACTCCACCACACTCCATGGAGGCAGCAGATTCCACTGCCGGACAGCCCTGACCGTCAGGAAGTTCTTCCTGAGGTTCAGGTGGAATCTCCTTTCCCGCAGCTTGAATCCATTGCTCCTTGTCCTGGTTTCTGGAGCAGCAGAAAACAAGCCCTCTCCTTCCTCTATGTAAATTGGTTTACACACCATTCGGAGAAGCTGGTAGCATAAGACACAGTGGGTGGTATCCAGTGGTGTGGGTGCACCAGAGAACGAATACTGTGGATGGAAGGTGGGGATGGAGTGTAGCGGAGTCTCCTTCTTTGGAGGTTTTGATGCAGAGGCTGGATGGCCATCTCTCAATCTCTTGGATGATGTCTTCCTGCCAGGCAGAAGGGGCTTGGATTGGATAACCCTTGGGGTCTTTCCCAGCTCTATGAAAAGCTCTAGGGTTTCTCTGTCTTCTTCCAAAGAAGCTTTGGGAGTGTGTGTGTGTGGGAAATGGGAAAGCCTGGCTGCAGAAGTAGAAATGCAGTTGCAAGCTGTTGAGTGTTGCCCACTGCCTTTGTAAAAAAGGTGACATGGGTCGATATGTTACCCGCTGGCCACTATTCTCGTCACTTAAGACAGTATCATTCTTGCTGTTATTTTGTTACAGTTGTTAATAACATTAGTGTTACTATATTTATGTCATTCTGTAAGATTCTTAGGGTGGCATACAATTAAATCAATTTAAACAGCTTAAAATAACAAGAATGGTTGAAACAGATGGAAAGTCTGTAAAACAATATTATCAGTGAAAGCAAAGTGCTTAAAATCAGCTGAAACCTGTTCCAAGACCATTGAAAACTATGGGAATGTGCAGATTCAAGTGAAATCAGTCTGGGTAGTTAATCCAGAATAGCGGCTCTCCCCAAATTCTCTGCTTGGGATCCCAACAGAGGTCAGAACCAACCTCCCCTCCTGCCTCCTGCCAGGCCTGGCAGATTCGGGAGGATTCCTCTGGCCTTGTTGCTGCTTTGGTGTAGGAGTGCAAGAGTTTCCAGATCGGTTCTCCAACCTAAAACCCTTTTATTTGAGATTCCATTCGTTCCCAGTAAGTGTTCGTTCTCCCTTGCTGGTTCCCTGCAGTGCAGTTTGGCAGAATTGTTTCCTGCCCAGAAGGGTTTTGAGAGGAGCAACCTCACCTCTCTTGCTACTCTCATGTTTATGAGTACAACAATTTGGGGCAGATGGGTTGGGGGAGTGGTAGCTGACCCCCCCGGAAGGTGGCCCTGGGGAGACCCACACCCTAGGAATTGTCTTGGCCAAGATTCTGTATCCTGCTAGCTAGGTGTAAATGGACGCTGGTGTAGTTGCGCAGTGGTTGAGCTACACCACCCCTCTGCTGAATACTGACCTTGCGCAAACAGCAGTGTCTCTGCTGATGCGCCTGTTGATTGTTCCCCTTGCGCAATGGGGAATAAGGTGCTGGGGCTGCATCTGTAACCCCAGTGGGTCAAATGAGACCTTGACGGCACTGACAGAAAGTTAAGCAACAATAATGTTCAACTGCCCAGCTGGAATCCTGTTAATTAAACTAAACTGGACTTGACCCATTCAGTCAGTGGTCAGATGGATGAGTCAACGTGTTGGTAGACTCAGTGAATTCGACTGTGGTCATGGCCAAGGATTTAGACTCATGGGAAATCTGCTTACACAACCGTACGCCGCAAACGTCTGTTGCACAACAACCAAGAAAAACGCAACTGCATTTACAAAGGAACTTATGGTAGGATATCGACAGGATTGTGGCCATGTGGTACTGTGAGTTGGAGGGGCTCTCCAGAGCCTTGGTCAGGGGTTCTTTCTTATCTTCTCTACCTGTGTAACTGACGGAGTAGGGATGTGACCGCCTGAGAATTTTAGAATGGCAAACATGCCAAAGGTAGAGAAGCTTGGAGCTAGGACTCCAAGAGGCCAGATCCCCACTCAGCCCTGGAAACCTAATGAGTGACCTTGGCCAGGTTACACTCTCTTAGCCTCAGAGGAAAGCAACAGTGGCGACCCCCCTCGGGACAGATCTTGACAACAAAGACCCTGTGATAGGTTTGCCTCAGGGTTCCCGTAAGTTGGAAATGGCTAAAGGTACACAGCAAAAACAGGCAGATCTGGGTCTTCAAGGCTGCATGGATTGCTGAAAAACAAAACACAGTGAAACAACCCAAAGGTCCATTGTAAGAGTTGCAAGTCCTCTAACCTGTTTTGAAGGTGGTTCTTCCAGGAGAGTCAATTTGCTTTCTTGTTTTGGCTGGGAGAAAGACTGCTCCGGGACTCTGGAGGGGTGAAGGGCCACCTAAACAGCCTTGAGAGATCCACAGTTTGCCCACCTCAGGAGCTGTAGCGGTTTGCCTGCTGTGGAGTGAGGCTTGGAGTGTTCTCACAAATTCCTGTTGGTTGCAAATGTAAGGGAGGGAATGGTCTTGATGTGGGAAGAAAAAGGATCTCCAAACCAGGGACAATGTTTAGAAGCTGCAGAGTCATTAAGCATTTAGGAATCTCAAGGAAAAGCAAATCAAGCATTTCCAGAACCCATCAACTCCCTGGCACCCGACATGGGGCACAAACGAACAAGTTCCCCCTCTTCCTAACATTTCTGGGCTGTTTCTTTCTCCTAAACCAGTTTTTGAATCATTGGCATTCCCTTTCTGGGTAGTTTTGAGCTTAACAGCACAGAGTTCAATCTCTGATAGGCATCTTGATTCTTCCACACAGTTTCTAAGAGGAGCAAAAGGGTGGTGGGAGTCTGGGATGGGTGGCAGTACAAGCCTGTATCTTTCCTCTTTGCATGAGGTGCTGTGGGGCTGGAGTAGGGCCAAAGGAAGTGTGGCTGTCAGTGCCTATATCACTGGGGCATTAATTCCGCACGTGGTTTTGACCTGGGCTTTCAAAGGGTTCTCTTGTTCCTAAATCAGTTCAGGACCATGGAGAGCTCCTTCAGAGCTAGGAGACGCCTGGATTGGATTCGCTGTGCTGCTGAGCTAGGAACTGTCCACCACCACTGGCGCCTAAAGCGTAAGGCATTGATTGCTCAGCACAGACTCCAAAAATCCCATTTCTTGGAGCTCGTGTTGAGCAGCCAGTTCTCCTTAAGCCCTGCTTTCTTGCTAAATCCAGAGCCCGTGGCAGGACGTCTGTGGAACCTGAACCAGCTAGCACCAAGTAGCAAAATAATTGGACTGGTTCTAGGAGCTTCCCCTAGTCTTCCCGCTGCCCCACATAATCCTGCTCCCTCCAGTTTTGTTTGATGCTCCAGGTTTGAGATCTTTCAAAGGAACTGCCTAGAGCCAGAAAGCTGTTTCATGGGCTTTTTTCCCCAGGTCTTTTGAACACAAGCCAGAACTGTTTAGACGTGCTGGCTGATGTGGTTCCTTTCCTAGCCTGTGCTCTTGAACTGATGAAATAGACTTTTTGCTGTGCTAACATCCATTGCATCTTCTGTTAAACTGTAAATGGGTGGGCGCTCCCATTGAAACCCACCTGGATGCATTTCTAGGATTGCGCTTGCTGGCAACTAAGGTGCCTCTCCTTGCCTGTAACAGCTTGTGAGACCTTTTCTGCTCTTAAGTGGTCCAGTTGGAAATGTGAGGAAAGGAAAAGCCCTGGCTGCCCCCTTTTCCCAGAAGGGAAGTGAGTTTTCCTAGCAGGAAAACGGATCCTAGGTTGGCTAGATCAGGCTCTGGTGCCGAGCTTGGTCTTGAACGTGGCTTGGCTTAAAAGTCAGAAAAGGGTTTGTCCGGAACATTTCACTGGCGTTGGGTCTGTTGCTGCAATTTGGAAGTGACTAAAACTAGTTAATTAAAAATGGTTATTATGGGCTTAATAATGAGTTATTATGTAACAGAAAGACAGCATGTGTCCGCTGTCTTGGTGGAATAGAAGAATGCTTTCCCTGCATATAAACATGAGAGGTTTAAATCTGCCCTTGTTTCATTCTCTCACTCAAGAGCAAAGAATTGTCAAGTTTTCCCCATTTTTTTCAGTGATATCTTTTTCTCAATTTTGAGACTTCTAGTGAAATATTTGTAAAAATTATAGTTCTGTCCTATAAAATAGACATTTCTGCACAAACCCCATATTTTCTGTTTTCTGGGGTTTTTTTTCCCCAGTTTGGAAATCTGGGGTGAGAAGTTTGTAGGAAATAATTATTTTTCACCCAGAAAGTACATGTTTTGCAAACATACAGAAAACAATCCAGTGTATTTTCACAAAACAATGCATTTTGCAAAGTCCACTGCTTTCTGCACAAAATATTACGGTTTCTTCTTCTTTTAGAAAAAAAAGTGCTTTTTTCATACAGATGTTTTTTGCCAAAAGTCCTAGGCAGGAGGTAGAAATCCCAAGCCCTTGTAGAGGCTGATAGTTTTTTCAGCTGGACATCACAGCATGTCCCAGCATCCTTTCTTGTCAATGATGAAGAAAGTTGTGAGTATTCTTTCCGTTTCTAGACAAAATCTCTCTTTATGTTTGGCTAAAAACTACTTTGTGCCCTGAAGGGGACAGAAAGACCTTGCCCTTCACACATCAGCCTAAGTCCTTCAAGAACGGCTTGTGTGTTTCCACAGAGTGCATGCTTCACATTTCCTTGCAAGGCTGTGAAATGCTTGCTCTGAGGTCCTCGGATGGCCATCTTCCGGGGGTGCTTTAGACAGTAAGATTTCCACACGGTAGTGGGTTGGACTGGATGGCCCTTGGGACCCTTCCAGCAATAAGAATCTGTGATTCTAAACTGTAGTTTCTTACACAGCACCTGAGAGACCGTTTTCCAGCATGCCGTTTTTGAGAAGCAAAGCTTTCTCTTCCTTATTCCTCCCTCCATCAGTTGTAAGTGAAAGCGGAAAAAATGTGGGGGAAGCTGTTGTAATTTCAGCTGAAGAAGAGCCACCTCCTGTGTGCGGTGTGTGTGTGTGTGTGTGTGTGTGTATTTTGTAGGTGTGTGCATTTTCCAGGAGGCCATTGTGCATTGTATAATTGCAATGCTAGAAGTAGGAAGGCATGTTTGGACTACAAGTCACAGCATCTTCAGGCGGGGTAGTCATCAGGAATGCTGGGAGTCTAGAAAACAAACTTCTCTCTGAGCTCAGGTTGTGGGTGATCAAGTGCAGTGTGTTGCTTGGGTTCGAGAAGGACCTCCTTCCATCTTGTGACTGATTTGCTCGCAGTGCTGGGCTTGCTGCCTTTTCCCCGTGGCATGCAGCTTGACTTCTTTCCTTGAGCCACCTCTTTTCCCCCTGGGCTCCTCCTGCCGCTTGCCTGTGCCTGCTTGTGGCCCAATCCATACATCTGTCAAAGTGGTTTCTTCTCACTCCCACTATGCACAACGCAGGGGAGCCAGAGAAAGCTTGTGTTTTCCCCAAAGCCATTACAAAACAGTGCGCAAACACTTCCTGTACTCTCCATCTCTTCCTTTTCTGAGGAACAAGGAGACAGTGAAACGTGTGTCTGGCACTGGTGGGCTCATGAGCCCCTCACACTTTTGGCTAGTGGTGGGCAGCCAAGATTGAGGTCAGTTTGGGTTTGGGCTAGGGTTAGGGCTTATTTATCTGCAGCAAAAATGTCAGTTGCAGCTGAAAATCATCTGAAGTCACAAATTTGGTTAATTTCTGAGTCAGGGAAGGGTGTCCACACTATGCAATTAACTGCCATGGCTCCGTCCTACTGAATTCTGGAATTTGTAATTTCTTGATATATTTAGAATTTTCTGGCAGAGAGCTCCAGTGCTGTAGTTCATGGAAATGTACTACTGGATGCTGGGTGCATCACCGGACTACAGATCCCAGGATTCTATGGGACAGAGGACAGTTAAACTGGTATCAAAGTGCTATGATTCTACAGTCTGGATATACCCTGGGAAGAGTCTGGAAGGGTTTGGGAGTACATTAAGCTAATTTACCACTTTTAGAAGCTTCCGGGAGTAGAGATTGATCTTTTTCAAGCCTTTTTAACGCCCCCCCTCCAAAAAAATGGAGAGGAGAGACAGCTGGGGGTTACAGACAAACCTAGGGACTGCCCACTTGGGGCACATTTTGCTCACCCTTCCTGTTGTCATTGGGGTGCTGTTGCTCTGTAGCTCTCAGGAAAATAAAAATGACATCCCCACCTCTTTAAGTGTGAGAACAGCGGCAACAACAAGACAACATGCTCTGGGGAAGTTTGTGGTAACCATAAGTCGTTTCCTTCTCCCTTCTGCTGGAGAAAGGGGGGGGGTTGGTTTTTGTTTTTTTGGTTGCAGGCCCTTAATTTTCTTCAGTGCGATGAGGAAGTCAGTACAACCAGGGTCAATTAAAGAGGTGGTCCATTGATTGCTGGATCCGTCCCCTGCTGCAGCGGCGGTGCAGTGTGGTCCAGCAGGGCCAGCTGCAATAAAAGCATCACAGGCTGGGCACGTTGTGGCCCCTTTGCTTTCCTGCCCGGTTTCCTTGGGGTCTGGAAACATGCATGATAATTTAATGCAAGCTGTGTAAGGTAATTTAATGCAAGCTGTGTGCAGCCTTCGTGTACAGCCCAAAGGCTGTAGGGTGGTGTTGACTTGCACTTGAAAATCTTAGTTCTGGAAGGGAACTGTAACTCCCGTGTTGCTAATTGCTGTCAAATCAGCCTAATGATCCTCTGAATGAGAGAGCACCAAGGAGCCTTGTTATTTACTTCTGTGTTCAGGTGGGTCAGCTGTGGCTTTTTGACCCATCTGTAACACACTCCTCTTTTTTCCCTATTGCCTTCAACTTTACCTGGCATTGTCCCCTTCTCCAATGAGTCGTGTTCTCTCCTGATATGTCCAGCATTTAGTCGT
Organism: Ctenosaura bakeri; assembly: GCA_948474755.1. Lineage (NCBI taxonomy): Eukaryota > Metazoa > Chordata > Lepidosauria > Squamata > Iguanidae > Ctenosaura > Ctenosaura bakeri. The sequence continues at coordinate 80,498 of CAOLHI010002426.1, read as the reverse complement.
CTTCATTTTTAGTGAGACTTCAGGTTGGGTCCGTTGATTTGTTCATGGTAGCAATAGAACATGTTTAAAGCAATACAAATTAAAAATAATGCAAAACATAAAATTGTAAATATAGATTTTAAAAAAAACAATGAACAATTTGTGAAGTTAAAAATACAACACATTGAAATATTATAATCTTATAAAAATAGCACTGAACAGTATTAAGAACCCAACCCTAGTCAGTTTGTAAAAGCCTGTTGGCACAAGAATGTTTTGACCTGCCAACGGGAGGGAGAACAGGGACGGGGCCGTGCTGGCCTCTCTAGGGAGGGAGTTCCGAAGTCTGGGGGCCACTGCTGAGAAGGCCCCGTCTTCCTTGTTCTCTACAAAGGAGCCTGAGATGGTGGTTGGGCAGAGAGAAGGGCCTCTCTGGTCAATCTTAGAGCTCTACTGGGCTTGTAAGGGTCCTTGAAGATCCTTCAAATAATCTGGGTCCATAGAGGGCTTCATAGGTCTACACCTTTCAAATTTCAAATAAGTTGATTATTTTGCTGTCAGTGCTTTTCACTGCCCTGCTTTCCCACCATGCATAGAAACCAGAAATGCTAAGGCATGGAAGTGATGTGTCCTTCAGTCCATGCCTGTCTTAGCTGTTGTTTAAGGGTTTCAGATTGTGTGTGTGTGTGTGTGGCCATGTAAAGAGCAGAGTTCTCAGCTTATTTATCTGCTGCAAACACTGCTATTATTTATGACTGCTCTAGCATTTTTAAAATCCCCCACAGGGGCTTTGTTGACCTGAGTTGCATCATGGTACCCTGAGAGATAAGCTGTTCTTCCCATTTCCCAGACTAGAGAAGTTGAGGAGCACAGCACAGCAACAAGGGCACCTGCTTTGGATGCAGAAGGTCCCAGCGTCATTCCCCAGCAGCTTCTCTCCCAGATAGCAAGGCCAGAAAGAGAGAGGCCGCTGAGTGTGGCTGAAGTTCTAGAGAGAAGCTGTTGGCCAGAATGCATCTTGGATCTGACTTGGCTTCAGCCTTCTTCCATGGATCATGAGGTTTCTGCTGAGTTGCCAATAGATTTCCAGGGCAGTCTGGGGAAGCAGCAGAAGTAAATAAATGTATTGCTTTAGGGAAGTCTTCTGGTGCAAAGGATCGAGGGGGTCTTCATTGACCACATGAGTCAACAGTGTGATGTGGCAGCTAAAAAGGCCAGTGCAATTTAGAGCTGCGTCAGTAGGGGTGTAATGTCCATAGCAAGAGAAGTAGTAGTGCGCTTCTGCTCTGCTTTGGTCAGGCTTCACCTAGAATCATGTGTCCAGTTCTAGGCATCACAGTTCAAGAAGAATATTGACAAGCTGGGACATGTCCAGAGGAGGACAACCAAGATGGTCATAGGTCTGGAGATGAAGCCTTATGAGGAATGACTGCAGGAGCTGTGGGGATGTCTATCTTGGAGGAGAGATGATGGCGAGGTGACCTGATAGACCCATCCTCAAATATCTGAAAGGATGTCATGCGGAAGATGGAGCATGCTTGTTTTCTGGTGCTCTGGAAACTTAAACACAAGCCAATAGATTCAAATTCCAAGAAAAGTGCTTCCACCTAGATGTTGAGAAGAACTTCCTGATGGAAGGAGCTGTCTGACGGTGGAATGGACTGCTTCAAAGCTGGCGATCTCTCCTGCTTCGGAGGTCTTTAAACAGAGGTTGGATGGGCATCTTTCAGGAATGTTTCAGCTTGCACTCCTGCATGGCAAGAGAGGCAAGAGGGGATTGGACAGGATGACCCTTGTGGTCTCTTCCAACTATAAGAGTCTGGGGTTCTATGTTTCCTGCTCCAACCTGTCTTGGTGCCTGCATGGAAATTCTTGAACAGTTTTGGCTGGTGATGCTGCATGTTGGAAAAAAGCCAGGAGAGTTAGCTGGGCTGCTAGGCTGACAGTTTGGAGCCTGGAATCAATCATAGAAATGTAGAGTTGGAAGAGACCACAGGGGCCATCCAGTCCAACCCCCTTCTGCCATGTAGGAACAAACACTCAAAACACTCCTGACAGATGGCCATCCAGCCTCTGCTTAAAAACCTCCAAAGAAGGAGACTCCACCACACACCCAGGCAGCCTATTACACTGCTGGACAGCCCTGACCGTCAGGAAGTTCTTCCTGAGGTTCAGGTGGAATCTCCTTTCCTGCAGCTTGAATCCATTGCTCCTTGTCCTGGTCTCTGGAGCAGCAGAAAACAAGCCCTCTCCTTCCTCTACATGGCATCCCTTCAGATATTTAGACATGGCTATCATGTCCCCTCTTAACCTTCTTTTCTGCAGGCTAAACATCCCCAGCTCTCTAAGTCTATCCTCATAGGGCTTCATGGCTTCCAGGCCCCTCACCATTTTGGTCGCCCTCCTCTGGACTTGCTCCAGCTTGACCATGTCCTTCTTGAATTGGGGTGCCCAAAACTGGACACAGTATTCAAGATGAGGTCTAACCAAAGCAGAGTAGAGTGGTACCAGTACCTCCCTCAATCTAGGCACCAGACTCCTATTGATGCAGCCAAGAAGAGAAGAGAGAAGCCAGGCATTCAAAAGGGCACAGAATCAAGGTGAAGTGCCATGCCACCATGGACCCTTTGCTGTTGGGATTGTCAGCAAACCAGGGATTAGAGCACCTCTACAGAATCCCAGAACAGCATAACAGGTAGGGATCCCATCTAGTCCAACCCCCTGCTGATGATCTAGAAGGTCCTCAGCATCGCACAAGCTCTGCTTAAAGGAGTGCCACCCACCCTCTGTGGCAGCCTCTCCCACTACCCAACAGCTCTTACGATTAAGACGTTCTTCCTAACGTTTAGTCAAAAGCTCCTTTCTTTCCACAAGGATCAGTTGGTTCAGGTTCTGCCTTCTGGAGCAGCAGAGAACAAGCTCAGTCTGCTTTGCTCCTAAGAGCCCTTTAGATGCTTAAAGATGGCAGACCATATTCCGCCTATGGCTGGCAGTTCTGATTTAGTTATGCACCCTTTTTCTGTAATGATACATCCTGTTCTTATGCAAGACTGCAAGCCCACATGATGTGGAGCATACGAGACGCATTAAAGCATCTCCACAGGGTGCTGGTCTGTTTCCAAGCCCAATTCAGAGTGCTGGTGATGACCTCTGAAGCCCTCGATGATTTGGTTCCAGGCTGTCCAAAGCGCTGTGTCTTGCATTGGACCCTTCCCAAGCTCTTGAGAACTTTGGCGTGATCCTTTTGGTCCCACCACTTTCCCAGGCATCTTTGAAGACAATGGAGGAGAGAGCATTCTTTGTGGCTGCCCCCACACCGTGGGACTTCCTTCCTAAGGAGGCTCAGCTATCTCCCGCTTTGCTCTCCTCTCATCGTCAAAAGAAGCCATTTCTGGCAGGCATAGGGGACTGGTTGTTGACGGGTTTTCCATTTCAGGGCTGCGCTGGTTTTACATTGGCTTTTACAGTGATGTTTTATATGGTTGGAATTCTAGAGACACTTTTTCGATACTATTTTACTCCTTTTCTATTCTTAGTTTTCCATCTTTTTTTATTCTGCCACATAAGGTTTACTTGTACCTTTTGTTTATTCTGTAAGGCAGCTTAAGTCTCACTTTTGGGAAAAAGGAACTTGAACGCTGTGGTTAATGGTGTGATGGGATTGTGATTAATTGAGGAATTGGCAACTGATTATGCAAAATTCCACTGGATGGTTTTGTCAGCCGTGGTGCCAAATTCCCTTCAGCCTTTGCTGCAGGCGGCAGTCTGCAGACAGTTGTGGTCCCTGGCCAAGCAAAGGGCCATTCCTGCTTTTCTTCCTTATGAATAGGGTCTCTTTATTCTCCTTGGGTAGGTTCACAGGGGCGTAGTTCGGAGGGGGCAAAATGAATGTGTTTGTTCCCTTTGTGTGCCTTCAAGTAGTTTCTGACTCATGGTGACCGTAAGGCAAACCTGTCCCAGAGTTTTCTGGGGCTGAGAGTGTGTGAGCTGCCCAAGGGAGATTCCATGGCCAAGCAGGAATCGAACTCTGGTCTCCAGAGTTGTCGTCCAACACTCAAACTGTGACACCTCTAGCACAGCCCAAAAGGAGACCATAAAAATTGCTCACGCTCTTTGCTGTGTTTGCAGTCACAGCACCCACTTGGCTCGCCCCTTTTCTGTCACGGAATCGTATGATTTGGAAGAGACCACAAGGGCTGTCTAATCCAAGGCCATTTCTGCCCTGCGTTTTATTATTCCACTTTCAGCATCCCGTGGAATCCTGGGCTTTGTAGCTTCCTGAGGCCCAGGAGCTGTCTGGTTGAGAATTCCGAATGCCCCTGGCCAAACTGCAAACCACAGGATTCCATAGGAGGTTGAAAGTGGAATAATAGCACTATAACAGGGCAGTGCAGAAATGGTCATGGTCTCTGCTATGCAGGAATACACAACGAAAGCACTCCTGAAGGGCGCCCTTCCAACCGCTGTTTAAAAAGCTCCAACGATGGACAGCCCACTCCCCTTTCCAAGGCAATCTTGCCCTCCCTTTAATCTCCCTCTTTCAGACTTGAATTTTCCCCTTTGTCCTGTGTTGGGCTGAGCATGCAGTGCAGAATGGAGCAACGCAGAAGGAGGCTATGGGTGACATTTGTGGCTTAGCTAGAGAGCCCCCAAAGGTTGCCGTGGGCAGCTTTGGGCAGGGGACGGGGTTAGCTGTGCTTTTGCAGAGAAGGAAGGGGACATATCTTCCTGGCAACCGATGCCCAGGAACGGACACGGATTTGGCAGCGGCCTTTCGCCCCCGCTGCTGCTGCTGTGCTTTGGCCCAGGAGTGTAGGCGTTGTTGCTGTGGAGGGGGTGTGAGAATGCTGCAGTTCCCGGAGGTATGTGTGTGCATTGTGTGTGATACAGTTCCTTGTGTGCACAATGCGTTGCTGCTGGGGAATCAAAGAATTAAAGCGACTACCTTGCTGAGGTATATTACACAACTTATTTGGAACACTTTGTTTGGGGAAAGGGAGACCCCCCCCCCAGAAGCACAAATCTGTGGGGCACCAGGGTACCCCTCATTTTCAGGGCTGGTCACCTTACTGTGTGCCATCTTAGCAAAGCTTTCAGTTGCTTGTAAGGGAGGAAATCAGGATCTGTGCCTCTTCTATCACTTTGGAGAATTTTATTGATACTACTACATTACTGATTGTGTTTTGTTTTCATTATTTGCTGTCAAGTTGACTTTGACTTATGCCGGCCACCCTATGGAAAGAGAGATCTTGGAAGCAAAGTCCCCCTGTCCTCCAGAGCCCTGCTTGGGTCTTGCTGGCCCAGGGGAACCATTGTGGCTTCCTTGATTGAGTCTCTCCATTAAGATATTTCATGATCTCTCCCTCCTTCTGCTGCTTCTGTTGTTGTTCTTGTGGGTGGGGATGCAAGGCGGGTCTCCTTGGTGGCTTCCCCAAGACTCAGGAATGCCGTTCCGGGGGGGGGCAGAATGGACCCCTCCTTGCTTTCCTTCCTTCAGTCGGCAGAAACTATTTTATTCCAGCAAGCTTTGAAACCAGAAAATTTTTAAAGAAAAGCTGAGACTGCTACACCATTTTGATCCAAACTGTTCTAATTGCTTTTGGTCTTTCAGTTGCATCTTATCTGATCAGGTTTTGCAAAGTCAGGGCAGGCGTTGCTCCCTGGATGGAGTTGGCTTTGCGTATGGGACTTCAAGTTGCCTGTCAACTTACAATGATGCTCTGCATTTCCTAAGGGTTTCTTAGGCAAGAGATGGCGTTCCCAGTCCCTCCATCTGAAATAAAGCCTACAGTGTTCATTGGTAGTCTCCCACCCAAGTACTGACCAGGACTGACCCTGCTTTGCTTCTAAGGTCAGATGGGATCTGGCACCTTCAGGGAGTCTCTCCACCTGTAGCGTGGTCTTCCTCTTTTCCTGCTGCCTTCCACTTTACTAAACATTATCATTTTCTCCAGATATGTCCAGAGTATGGCAGTCTCAGTTCCATAGAATCATAGAATCATAGAAATGTAGAGTTGGAAGAGACCCCAGGGGCCATCCAGTGCAACCCCCTGCCATGCAGGAACACCCTCAAAGCACTCCCGACAGACGGCCATCCAGCCTCTGCTTAAAAACCTCCAAAGAAGGAGACTCCACTACACTCCATGGAGGCAGCAGATTCCAGCCCAGGCCTGACTGTCAGGAAGTTCTTCCTGAGGTTCAGGTGGAATCTCCTTTCCTGCAGCTTGAATCCGTTGCTCCTTGTCCTGGTCTCTGGAAGCTCACTCATTGATCAAGCCCTGAGAAATACCAATGTCATAGAATCTTAGAATCATAGAAATGTAGAGTTGGAAGAGACCCCAGGGGCCATCCAGTCTAACCCCCTGCCCTGCAGGAACACCCTCAAAGCACTCCCGACAGATGGCCATCCAGCCTCAGCTTAAAAACCTCCAAGGAAGAGACTCCACTAATCAGTTTAATCATCTTGGCTTCCGGGGAGAGTTTGGGCCTGATTTGCTTTGGGCCCCATTTATTGATCTTTTAAAGCGGTCTTTGGTATCTGTGGAACTCTCTCCAGCAGCACATTTCGGATACATTGATTCTCTTCCTGCCAGTCTTTTTGCTGTGATGTGCGTTGAAGTCGACTCCATCTTATGGCAACACCATTATAGGGTTGCTTTTTGTATGTGTGTGTGTGGGGGGCGGAAGAGTTATTCACAGGTAGTTTGCCACGCCTTTCCTCAATTATAGAGCCATTGTAGTGAAAGGGTTAACATATATAGCCTTTGCTTTTAGTAGAAAAATAGATGAAAATAAATTAGCTGCAAATGTGCCTATCTCAGGTATGCGATGTTGTCATGCTTAGTTAATGAGAAAGTTTAGGAGTCAACTTGACCAGGGAATAGTTCCTCCCTGATTCTACCTGGTACAGAATACATCATCCTGAAATACATCATCTTGGAGTGTTGTTTTCCTGTGCCTAGCCTTTTGATGTACCTGATTGATGTAATTGACCGGAAAGTGAAACTTATATGCTGTGTTTGAGGAAAGTGAAACTTTGCTCTCCATGAGAAATCACTGTGTCCTTCTCTGCCAGTCTTGGTTGCTGTTAAGGCGTTGAGATCGCTCAACATCCTGGCAATCACCATTATACTTGCTTTTTGTATGTCTGTAGGTCAGTCCAGGAGTGTCTCAGTTTTCCTGAACAGTAGATGTTCAGAGAACTTCACCACCTGCTTGTAAGGTAGGCCAGCGGGGCCAGATGTCCCCCAGTGGCCCCATTGGTGCAACTGACTCCGGGCCCCTTAGTGTCTGGGCCCAGTGCTGGGGCAGGGAAAGGGGTCATTGGTTTCTGCTTCTTCCCCAGACAGATCCTGAATCCCTCCCCAGTTTTTGGTATCTTCAGACTTTGTGTTGTCGTAGAGTAAGAACAGAGAGGCTCAGGCAGTTAGTATTACTGGAGTGGCAGGGCTGAAAATGCATTCTCGCAGGGAGGTTTTTCAGGTGCCACTGTAATTTAAACAGCTGGCACCCTGAAACCACTCCAAAAATCTTGCCACACAGGCACACCCTGCATTGCTGAGTGCCCTGTTCCTTCTGGCTCGACTTGGCTGATTAATCACCTGTCCTCCCATTTTTTTCAGCTCCTTTTAACGTGTCCCCTTATCTTCTCCCCCTCCTCCCACTTGCCCCCTTCGTCCCCAAATTCCTCCACTTGCTGCAAACTGAATTCAAAGTGGAAAAGGAATTGGTGCTTTGTTAGCTGAGCAGGAGGAGGGAGAGAAGGGGCAGAATCTTTCCCTTCCAGAAGGTCCAGACAGAGCAAACTGCTGCAGCCTCTCTTTTGCTTCTGTGTCCTCCCCCATAGATGACGTTTGCCACCTTGACCACACTCTGATGTGGCTTGTTGTGGTTTTCATCTGTGGAGTGTTGCAGGGTATGTCGTTTGAAGAAGGCTGGTAGAGAAACTGGTCGGCCGGTTAATTTCCATGCCCCCCTTTCCTTGCGCACCAATCGTAGGCATAAAGGGGTGTGCAGGTCCTATTCCTGGCAGTGTTCCAGGGCCTCAGAGGCCTTCCTCTGGCCTCAGAGGTCCATGCTATTCCTCTCCCGAAGGGCAGGGGATTTCTGGGATTCCAGGATGGCTCTGCTCTTCCTGACTTTGTTTTTAAGCCAGCTCTCTGCACAATAGGGTTACTTTGAAGCCCTCTGTTTGGAAGCATAGGGGCATCCCTCTTTCGGCCAAGGAACAGAGAAAGGGAAAAAGACATTTTGCAGTGTGCTTAGCTGGGAGGCTGAGCGTGTTAGAGCTTGCCATCTGTTGGGCTTCTGCATTTCTCATCATTCTTATTTTTTTCCCCAAGGTACAGCTATGCTGACATGGACATGGGGGGGGGTGGTTTGGGTGAACTGGTTTGGAGCAATACAGCCTCTCCCATTCCCTGCATGCTGCCTGGGTTCTCTGCACTTCCCTAGACCTACAGACGCAGAATTTGCCACAGGCTGCTGGCGCCCGCTTTTGTAGCAGGAAGGCCAGGAAGATTTGTGCGGGTTGGGGTTGAGTCTGGATGCACCATGCATCATCCCTCCTTTGCAAGTGATTCATCCAGCTCCTGAATCCAGATGGAGAACTTCCAACCAGACATAATGTAACGTATATTTTAGTCAAAATCCAGACTCAGAGAGAGAAGTTTGAGTTGAAATTAGTCTGTTAAGTATACAGTCATACTTCTTTAACAAAACCTCTTGACAGTGAAGTTCCTTTCTGCAAAGCCTTCGTATGCCTACCCAGCTGCCTTTGCCTCCTTGTCCTGTGTCTAGCTGGAAGATTTTTAGCAGCATTAGCATGGGGAGGGTGGCGAAGGAGGAAAACAGATGTTGCAGGGTCAGGCTGTAGTGGTGTATCTACACTAGACAATGCAGTGTGAAGGCTGAGCTGGAAAAGAGCAGGATTCCACCACAGCCGATCCTACTGGCAGCCGTGCACACCTGCCTACAACAGGCCAGGTAAGCAGCACCTGCTGGCAGAGTTCCTTTCTGAGCATGCTCAAACAGCAGCAGAAAACAGAGGAAAAGGGGGAGAGCAGATAAACCTGCCTTGCCAACTACGCCCAGCATTTAAAAAAAGACCCAGAGATTAATACATTTGGCCACCAAAATGAAATCGCAAGCATGTGGAGGCTGGTGATACCAAAAAAAAAAAAAATCATTGGAATATGCTTATGCAAGACTTACATAACATGGCTGTTCCATTTCACACATACATATGGCTAGTTTTGATTAAAAGGTAGAATCCTAAAGCTGGGAGAGACGCCGAGGGCCATCCAGTCCAGCTCCCTTCTGCCTTCGGCCCCTCCCAAAACTGCAAACCCCAGGATTCCAGAGGATGTTGAAAGTGGAATCATCGTGCTATAACAGGCTAGTGCGGAAATGACCACAGTCCAAGCCCTGTGTTGGATAGATGGCCACCCAGCCTCAGCTTAAAAACCTCCAAAGAAACAAGAGACTCCACCACGGTCCATGGAGGCAGCAGCAGAGTCCACTCTCAAACTGCTTTTACCCTCAGGAAATTCTTCCTCCTGGTTAGGCGGAGTCTCTTTCCTGCAGCTTGAAGCCATTGTTCCATAATGACCTAGTCTCTGGAGCAGCAGAAACAAGCTTCATCCGTCTTTCATATAACATCCTTTGGAATATTTAAACATGGCTGTCACAGAATCATAGAATCCTTGAGCTGGAGGAGGACTCAAGGGCCATCCAGTCCAACCGCCTTCTGCCATGCAGGGGACACCCTCAAAGCCTCCCTTGGACAGATGACCATCCAGCCTCTGCTTAAAAACCTCCAAAGAAGGAGGAGACTCCGCCACACTCCACGGAGGCGGCAACAGATTCCACTGCCGGACAGCTCTGACCGTCAGGAAGTTCTTCCTGAGGTTCAGGTGGAATCTCCTTTCCTGCAGCTTGAATCCATTGCTCCTTGTCCTGGTCTCTGGAGCAGCAGAAAACAAGTTTGCTCTATCTTTCATATAAAATCCTTTGAAAAATTGAAACATGGCTATCACAGAATCATAGAATCATAGAGCTGGAAGAGACCCCAGGGGCCATCTCAGTCCAACCCCCTTCTTCTATGCAGGAACACCCATCAAAGCCCTCCCTTGGACAGATGGCTAACCAGCCTCTGCTTAAAAACCTCCAAAGAAGGAGACCCCACCACACTCCACGGAGGCAGCAGTGTATTCCATTCTGGAACTGCTCTTCCCATCAGGAAATGCTTTACTGGAACGTGTTGACCTGCCCTCAGCTTCCTTCTCTTCCTTCTTTTTTTTTTGTGGTCTAGGAATCTATCCCTGTTTTTTCCGTATGATTTCTGACTCTGGTAGCAGACTTTCTGAAAGAGTGAAGGATTATAAATACATCTCCTTCACTTATTGACATACACCTGCAAAGCAAAATTTAAAAAATGTATATTCTGGTTGGAATTCTCTTTTTTCACATGGCAATAAAGTAGTTAAGATATCTGTGTCCCCTTGCTGCATATCTGTATTTATTTTGAGGTTGCAGAAGACTGGTTGCTAGTGAGGTGTGTTGCACACGGAGGTGCCCAACATCGCCGTTCCACCTTGAGTTGCTTTTAATGTGTCGCTGTGCAGATAGAGACTTAAGCTGCATAACCCCAATACAGGATCTTGGCCAAAAATTTCTCTCTCTGGCCATTTCTGCACTGGACTGTTATAGTGCGGCTATTCCGCTTTAACATCCTATGGAATCCTGGGGTTTGCAGTTTAGGAAGGGGCTTTTAATGACTGCCTTTGAGGCCCCTCCTGAAACTGCAAACCCCAGGATTCCATAGGATGTTGAAAGCGGAATAATAGCGCTATAACAGGCCAGTGCAGAAATGACCTCTCTGTCTTTTAAAATCATGTTATTAAAGTTTTTCTAAATACAATAAAAAAAGAAGGAAAAAAAGAAAAAAAGAAGAAAGAAAAATAAGATATAGAAAGAAATACAGAGGAAAGAAAATATGGCATCTGACTTTCTTTTCGATTGTTATGCATACATATAATCACATTTCTCTGTCTAAGATGACATCATTCATTGTTTTTTAATTTTTTTAATTTTTATTGATTATACAGAAAAAAAAGCAAAACAAAAAAGTAAAACACCATGTGATACACATAATAGCGAAACAAAGAAATTTCATCAAAAACAAGCTTACATTATTATTTCTCTCTAATACCATTAGAATCATAAACTTATTCAGCTTATTCTATATTATACTACTTGTATGTTTTTGTTGCCTATCTTTAATTCTTATTCTCATTATACTCATTATTATTATAATAATTTCATTCTTAATTCTGTATTTTCCCTTACATTTAATCTATTGCTATTCCTAAATATAACCTTATTACTTAACATATCAAACTATCTCTAAAGGCAAACCCACTCCCCAAAGCTGATTATGTTTCAACTTACTTTTTTTTTATTTTACAAAAAAAAATTAAACAACACAAATCCAATATAAACAATATCCCACATAATTAACAAAATAAAGTGAATAAACCCACCCCCCAGAGCCAACTTTTTATTTAATCCACTTTCCAAAATTGCCATTCTTCTTGTGAAAGGGTAGCTTTACCATCTCTTATCAAAGCTTTTTCCAAAAATATTTTCCAAATTTCTTCGAAATCATTCCCTTTTACAAGACCTTTCATAAATCTAATTCTACATGTTAATTTGTCATTAATTGCAATTTTCCACACTTCTTTATACCTTTCCTCTATTTGAAGTTTTTCATTTGTTTTCCATTCTTTTGCTATTATTAACCTCGCTGCAGTTAACAAATTTGTGATTAATTCCTTCGTTACCTGGGTACACTCAACCTTATTATATATAGACAACAACCCTATCCTGTCTCTGTGGGCATCCATGCCCCCCTGTTGATCTTTTGGATCTCCCCTCCATTCTCTACCACATGATCTCTCAAGGATTTTATAACTTCTCCATTCGGCAGCCAAGAAAGCCAATGCAATTCTCGGCTGCATCAACAGGAGTCTGGTGTCTAGATCGAGGGAGGTACTGGTACCGCTCTACTCTGCCTTGGTTAGACCCCATCTTGAATCCTGTGTCCAGTTCTGGGCACCCCAATTCAAGAGGGATATTGACAAGCTGGAGCAAGTCCAGAGGAGGTGACCAAAATGGTGAGGGGCCTGGAAGCCTTGAAGCCCTATGAGGATAGACTTGGAGAGCTGGGTATGTTTAGTCTGCAGAAGAGGAGGTTAAGAGGGGACATGATAGCCATGTTTAAATATTTGAAGGGATGCCACGTAGGGGGAAAGGGAGAGGGCTTGTTTTCTGCTGCTCCAGAGCCCAAAGGACAAGGAGCCATGGATTCAAGCTGCAGGAAAGGAGATTCCACCTGAACCTCAGGAAGAACTTCCTGATGGTCAGGGCTGTCCGGCAGTGGAATGGCTGCCTCGGAAAGTGCGGTGGAGGCTCCTTCCTTGGAGGTTCTTAAGCAGAGGCTGGATGGCCATCTGTCCAAGGGAGTGCTTTGAGGGTGTTCCCGCATGGCAAAAGGGGGGTTGGACTGGATGGCCCCTGGGGTCTCTTCCAACTCTACATTTCTATGATTCCATGATTCTATGATATTTGGACATATTGGTATCTCAACTCCAGACATCCCTTGTTTATGCCAGCAAAATCTTGCTAGTCGTCAAAAGTAAAAGTTACTGAAGCATTTTCTCTTTACTGGGAAAAGTCTGGAAGAGGGGTTCCAACCTTTCCGAAACATCTCCCGTGATTTTTCCCTAATCAGAGCTGGTAATTTGTCCGTTCCTGCTAGCTCAGTCGCTTCCAACAGCTGTTCCTCCCTTGTAGGTATTATTAAGTTCTTCCATCTTCATGTCTGGATCCTGGCCAGAATCTCATCACGAAACAGATGTGGAAGGTTTGTTAACCGTCCCAGGTTCGGCTTATGCGCACCTCGCCCGGGGGCCTGCCAGGTTGGGGAGAGTTTTTTTTCCTTATCAAACAGCTGGGTAGAACTGCAGTATTCTGATGTCTCTGTGAAGGAGAAAGCAGAAGATTTGCTTCCAAGGAGAAAGGATAACCATGGGAGAGGGGTGAAAATTCAAAGAGAAGGTCAGGAATATTCCTGGGGAGAAGGGTAGTCCAGTTCGCCACCTTGCCTCTCCCCCCAACACAAAGGTGTTCCTGACCTTTGTGTCAGTTCTGTCTGCACCTTGTTACCCTGCTTGCTTGGGACTCCCTGAAAGAGGATTCCCAAAGCTGTCAAAATCGTCTCTTGTGGGGAAAATTTCGCACTGACCGCTGCTTTAGCCATGCAAAGAGGGCAGGGGAATTAGGATCTTTTAAACCCAATGTTTACGGGGTCTGGCTCAGTCAGAAATCACACAAAGAGATTCAGTGAATAGCTTTATTGAATAGCAATAGTTTGTACTTAAGCTCACCCACACCCACACCCATTCAAGGGCTAATAGACTTAAAGAGTTTTAAAGAAAAAAGGAAGTATACTGCACCTCTCCTGAAGTCTTCTGTTGGAGAGGCAGGGATAGAACATCACAGCATTGCATTGCCTTTTTATTCTTGCAATCCCTCCTGTGTCCTGTCCTTTCTAGCCTTAAAACATGGACTATTTGTAGGAAAAAGTTACTTTGAAGGCAAATCCTTTCCCAGGGAAAACAAACAAACAGGGCAGAAAGCAAAATGTCTCCACACCTGACATTTCTCTGACACCGGAAGATCATCTAAATAGAATCGTAGAATCATAGAAATGTAGAGTTGGAAGAGACCCCAGGGGCCATCCAGTCCAACCCCCTGCCATGCAGGAACACCCTCAAAGCACTCCCTTGGACAGATGGCCATCCAGCCTCTGCTTAAAAACCTCCAAGGAAGGAGACTCCACTACACTCCATGGAGGCAGCATATTCCACTGCCGGACAGCCCTGACTGTCAGGAAGTTCTTCCTGAGGTTCAGGTGGAATCTCCTTTCCTGCAGCTTGAATCCATTGCTCCTTGTCCTGGTCTCTGGAGCAGCAGAAAACAAGCCCTCTCCTTCCTCTACGTGGCATCCCTTCAGATATTTAAACATGGCTATCATGTCCCATCTTCCTCCGCTTTGAGGCTGTCGTGTGGGTTTCTGGAGATAGTTTGATAAGGTTTATTACTTCCACTGCCCAACACTTTGACTCCCTTCAAGTGGACTCCTTAAAAGGTCAAAGACCATTTGTCCAGCAGGGCAATTATAACATGAGGTCTTCTGTTGCTACGTGATTGGGGATATTTACTGGCCTGGTCTTTTTAGATGGTATGACCGTAGTTGATTGCCTACGTGCACATTCGAAGGACCTCTCTGGTGGGTTAGATTAATTTTATATCAAAGTGGTAAACCCTGGGACAGGGTTAGGCAAGGGGCTAACAACCTGCCTAGACCTAGAAGTCAGGCAAAATGCGGGCATTGTCCCCAAGTAAGAATAAGAATAAAATTGTCCTTCCATCCTCAAATTTCCAGCATTGCAGTGAGTGAGACATTTTGAAGTCTCCTACTTCATACCCTCCAACGTTTTGCAGATGGAAACTGGGACTCATGCAGCCAAGCAACATCAGAGTGTGGTCAAGATGGTAAAAAGTTACTAATGGGGAAGCACACACAGGCTGGGAGCGGCTGCAGCATCTTGCCTTGGCCTGAGCCTGCTGGGGAGGGCAGGATTGCCCCCTCTTCTCCTTCCTCCTCCCATTAAAGAATGCCAAACCCCTTTGCACTTTGAACTTGGATTGCAGCGATTAAAGTCAGAAGAGGATGAAGGGGGAAGAAGAGAGAAACTCGGACATTTTAAAAGCTGCTGAAAAAAATGGGGCTAATTGAGGCTATTCCTGCCAAATCCATCTTTCTCCAACCCTCCTTCACCATCTTCCCAGTGCCGATGCTACAAAAGAGCCTCCAGCTAGACAGAAGAAAAGAAGAGGGTCTATATGGGGCTTCCGTAAAAAGACTTTGCAAATTGAGGATGCCTGCAGTTGGTCAAACAGCGCCGTCAGAGCTGAGATCTGTCAGTTCATGTTTTTATTTGCTCAGCTGTGTTGGGAGATGTGAGGCTCCCTGAGCAATGAGATCTTCATTCTTCACGGGCCCTTCTCCCTGTCCCAGAACCTGCCAAAGCACGCTTGGTGGGACTGAAGGACAGGGCTTTCTCGGTGGCTGCTCCCAGGATTTGGAAATCCCTCCCTAGGGGGGCTCCTTGCTGTCATTTAACTCACAAGTGAAAACTTTGCTATTCCATAAGGCATTTAGGAGCTACCTGCAGTGGGCACTGATGGTGTGGTGTTTGTTGAATTCTGGCTTTTAATGAATTTTAAATGGTCTCATTTCAATAGTTGGCTGATTTTTAAATAATGCACACATGCACGCATCTATCGACCTCTCCTCATTGCACTGTTATAGTGCTATTATTCCACTTTCATCAACCTCTGGAATTCTGGGGTTTGTAGTTTACTGAGGCCAAAGAGCTCTCTGGTTGAGAATTCTAAAGGCCCCTCTGGAAACTGCAAGTCCCAGGATTCCGCCGGATGTTGAATGTGTAATAATAGCTCTATAACAGTGTAGTGCAGAAAGGCCCTATGTTTATACAGTATACATATATTCACTGTCTTTTTGTTTATTCGTGTGTTTGTTTTTAATCAGTATTGGCTTTATTAATTTGTAAGTGGTCTGGAGTCCCAGTATTGTGGGAAAGGTGGAATGTAGGTGTATAAAATAGTTGTTGTTGTTTGCTGTTTGTCCCTGAGGGTGGATTGTGGCTGGAGGCATCTGGATCTTGGAGTCAGGGAGGGCTGCAGGTCAGCAGGTTGGGAGCATCCGCACTTCTGTCCTTGAATGTCTAAAGGGTGCTAAAGAGGAGTTTAAATCTATACACATTTTCTTCCTGGTTGCAGGAATAATTACAATTTCCTCTCTTTCCAAGGTTTTCTGTGTATTTTCTAAGAACTATTCCTCTTTCAGGCTTCAGTGGGGAAAATGGTGTGGTGGTCTGAGTATAGGAGTAGGACTGTAGGACTGTAGGACATGAGATTCCAGCTGGGTGACCTTGGGTAAGTCACACTCTCTCAGCGTCAGAGAGAAGGCAGTGGTGGAAAGCGTCCTCTGAAAAATCTTGCTAGTGAGACCTTTCTTTGGAGGGGGTTTGCCTACGTTGCCTTCCTCTGAGGCTGAGAGAGTGTGACCTGCCCAGGGTCCCCCAGTGGGTTTCCATGGCTGAGCAGAGATTGGAATCTGGATCTCCCAGAGTCCCAGTCAGGCTCTGAATCCACCATGCTGTGCCAGCTCATCTACCTCCTTGTGTTGCGAACAAAGTAAACATGAAACACAGCGGTTATAATAAAAAGTCTGAAAGCAATTAAAGAAAACCGTGGGTGAGAGACTGCATCCAACTTCTAGCCACAATATCCTGGCTGTGCTTTATCTTTCCGTGGAACCCCTAAAAATCCACCTTAAAAGCCGGTCAGCTGTCTGGAGCAATGGAGTTTTGGTTGCTCCGGATGGCTATCTCTTAAGGTGGGTTTCGGGGTCATTTGCTGTCGTGGCAATACTACCACAATTGCAAACGAGAATACAACACAGTTATTGTGTCCTAAATGTAGCAACAACAACAGCTTCTTCTTTTTCTTTACCCACGTCTCCTTGCTAACCGAGGCAGGGAGCAACAACAAATAACACTCCACATTACATAACATCAGATAAAAGAGCATCTAAAACCAATGCATATTAAAATCTACCAATAAAGACTTGAGAAACCATAATTTAAAAAATAATGTGGATAGCCCTGCTGGAAGAGACTGATCTTTACTGCTAATTTACGCTCAGACGGCATTTTGTGCTGATGAATCTCTTCCGGCAGGTCATACCATAGTCTGGGGGTGACTGAAAAAAAATGTCCTCTGGGGCCATTTCCGCACTAGACCGTTATAGCGCTGTTATTCCACTTGCAACATCCTATGGAATCCTGGGGTTTGCAGTTCCAGGAGGGGCTGGCCGGCCCCTCCCGAAACTGGAAACCCCAGGATTCCATAGGATGTTGCAAGTGGAATAAGAGCGCTATAACAGTCCAGTGCGGAAATGGCCTTGGTCCAGCCAGTCTAGTTTTGGCTGGCTGAAGGAGATGCCTTCCAGAGGACCTGAGAACATGGGGACAGTCGAAGGCGATTCTGTAGGTAATGTAGACCAAAACTACGTAATCTTGTGTCATCCTAACTGATGTAACAGAATGCCAGCCTATGGTATTCAAAGCAGGACTAATATAACAGAGCAATGAGAATAAAACCACCACAACCTTCTCCTTTCAGAGGGCCCTTCTGCAACAACCACTCGATGGTCAAAAGCCTGTTTAAATAAAGAGGTTTTTCCCTCCCATGGGAGCAGCTGCCGAGCCTTGGAGCAGCCACCAAGAAAGCCCTCTGCAGTCTCCCCACCAAACCCACCTGTGATGGTGGTGAAACTGAGCGAAGGCTCTCTCCCAAGGGTCTTCAAGTGGGGCTCGCTCTTATAGGGAAACAGAATCTTTTAGACAGTCTGGACCCAATCTGTTAGAACAAGCCACTGTCTTTGCCCTTTCCTTGAATTAACCTGGCCCTGTGGGAAGTTCTTCTGCATGACATCTTTCCGTGAAAGGAATGGAACTGTGCACCAGGGTTGGTGCGAGAGATTGTGCAAGGAAGCTGTGCCTGTGGGTCTCTTTATGTATCTCCCTCTCACTTGGCTGGCATTAAAGACAGCCCCAAATAGACTTGCTTGTAGTGAGCGTCTTCCTTGGCATTGCCCGGAGTGCCGAAAGTGGTCTTTTGGAGCAGGAAGCGAGATCCCTTTGAAAAAGGATTGCGCTGTATGACTGATGCTGGAAGTCGGGAGATGAAGCCAAAGGACTGGCTGAGAAAGAAAACGCAAGGAGTCCCAGGGCAATCTAGCCCTGGATTGTGGTTTTAAAGCAAGTGATAACTCAGCTGTTTTTTTTCCAAAAGGTGTCAAGCTGGTCCAAGATCTCAGTGATGATTGTTAGCTGGACCTGAACCAGATAAATCATTCTAGAAACACTTTTCTCCCAGAAGGAAATGCCAGGAGCACATGAGCCAGCAGCGTTCGTCTGAGAGACGTCTCTCTAAGGGTGGCTCCCGCGGCTACGAAAAGCAGTTTGGTTCTTACGTTGCATTTGTATTCACTGCTGCAGCTCTTGCGTTCCTGCTTCAGTACTTGAGAAGTGGTTTGGGTTAACCTGGCGATGCTGAAACGTCAGCTGCACCCCAACTGTCGTCGTGCCCTTGCATTGAGCGGATGTAGTGAAGTGAGCTGGGTCTCTGCCGCCAGGCAGATGGGCTTTGGAGTCCTTGTTAGCATTGTGGCCTAACACTGACTGCTCTCCAGTGGCATGAAATAATTGATTGCATTAGTGACTTTGCAAGATACTTTTTGGATTTGCTTTGCAGTTGGAGGTTAGGAAAAGATTTGAAGGTTGAGAAGCAACTGGAGGAATGAATTTCCCTCTGTTGCTAAGGTGTTCACACACTTCTCGTAGCTGTTTGGGGGAGAGAATGGGTCACGCTTGCGCACTTTGGTTTTCTTTGTTTGCTTCTGTGCTCTGTAACCCTCAGAAGGCCAACTTCCATTGGCTATGGGGTGGTGGTGGGAAACATCCTAGCCCAAGGACTCCTCGTATGTCCAGCAATGGGGACTGGATTTGATTGCTGGCTGAGTGATGGGTGTGAGTAAAATTTGGTTGGGGGACCAATTCTGGAATTATACCCAGGTCCAGAACCGGACCTGTAGTGCTACAGAACGTTTTCCAGCATTCCACCTTTGTACAGTGTGGGATGAGGTCAGTGGAAGATTTTTGGCAATGGAATTTCAACTGATGAATTGTCAAGGCTTTGTGAGTAAAAGGGGAGGAATGTGTGATGGTGGAAATGGAGGAATCCTGAGATATGTGTGTGGGGCGGGAAATTGCTCCATCCCCCAGGCAAGTAAAGAACCTACAGATGCTGGAGGCAACGGAGTTGTGTTCCTAAGTGGACCTTGGGGCTAAGGAGGCCAGGGGGTTGATTTTAAATTTTACAGATGGAACTTAGTGTGCTAGTGTGGCAGGTCTCTTGTATGTTGCCAGGTTGCTTCTGTTTGCCTCTGCATAACTCTAGCTCGTGCACAGAAAGTCCATCGAGCATAAGGCATATCTTTTTTTTTTCCTTATCCACTTCTGTCCATGTGTGTTTCATGTGCTTTATCCTCCCCCACCAGAAACAGATAAACCAAAACTAAGAAAAAGAGGTTGCAGGAACTTTTTTTAAATTACATTTTTTCCCATTGCAAAGTTGCAAGAACTGATAATGCATCTGGTTCATTTCAGCCGTTGTGTATCTCCCCTCCATGGGGAACCCGTACTTCTTTCTGATTCTGCGGGGCCAACTATAGTGCAGGAAGCTTGCCTCCTGTGCAGAAAACCACACTTCCTGCTCAGGAAGATTTTTTCTGAGCAGAAAGACCTTGTTTTCTGCACCAAATAACCACGTGAGTATTTTTTTGGAGCAGAGGAATTCCCAAGTTGTGAACTGTCCTCTAAAATGGCACAGTTTTTCAGGACTTTTTTTTTTACCATGGGGAGAAGGTTGATGGAATTATTCGTTGTTGCCTGTGAGAAGAAAATTAATGCAGATTTACCACCCTGCCGAAGTCAGGCTTATAAGAATTGTCCACCCCAGGAGACGGACCACCCTCTTCCTGCTGGGCATGGAATGCTACGCCTCATGGCCACATCAGGAGAGACCTTTTGGTCAGATAGAGAACAAAATCCACAAAAGAGCAGTGCTTTTATTGGCTAGTCAACGTGCTCAAAACACATCATGCAAGCTTTCAAAACTCCACTGGCTTCTTCATCAGGCAGAAGATGTGGGGGGGGGAATCATAGCAGAGAAGAAGGGTAACAATCATAAGAGTCAAGGCCTATGATTTGTCTCCAATGTAGATGCCCAGCAGGAAGAGGGTGGTCGGTCTGCTGGGGTGGACAATGTAGCCATGTAGAGGAAGGAGGGGGCTTGTTTTCTGCTGCTCCAGAGACCAGGACAAGGAGCCATGGATTCAAGCTGCAGGAAAGGAGATTCCACCTGAACCTCAGGAAGAACTTCCTGACAGTCAGGGCTGTCCGGCAGTGGAATCTGCTGCCTCGGAGTGTAGTGGAGTCTCCTTCCTTGGAGGTTTTTAAGCAGAGGCTTGATGGCCATTTGTCGGGATTGCTTTGAGGGTGTTCCTGCATGGCAGGGGGTTGGACTGGATGGCCCCTGGGGTCTCTTCCAACTCTACATTTCTATGATTCTATGATTCTGTTGCAGTTCAGTTGTTCTGGAGGGGATCTCAGTGCAGGCAAAGGCTGCTCCCCTTCTTGGCCATGGGAGGACCAGGGACAAAGGGCAGTAAAAGAGAGGTACCGGTAATAAAATTTCAACACCGTTAGAGTTTCTGAACATCTTTTCCCTGGCAAAGAAGCCTGTTGTGTTTCAAAGCTGGAACGATGTAGGTTATGCATTTCAGTTGGCCGGTACACGTCTTACTCTTCTGTGGAGTTTGGATTTTGTTGTGTTTTGAAGAATGGCCAACATAGCTGCTCCTGAATATGTCTTGTGGGCAGAAGCACCCAGCGTATTGCAGTTGTGTTTAAGTGCTCAGGAAGGGTGATGGAATTTCCTCCCGTTTTTTTTTCTTCCTTCCTTGACATACCCACTCGTGAACTGCGGGTCGCCTGCAGATCTGTCTACAGCTGCAGCTTGCAGTGCATCGTCGCCGCCTGCATCGGGTGGAGGATGCAAATTGCCAGAGCTCTCCCCATGATAGGACGGCTTGTCTCCAAGGCTCTTTGCGTCCCCCTGACAGCAGCGCTGCCGAGGTGCACAGCTGTTTGCAGAGGGACGCGAGCAAGAAAGCTCCATTGGAGCCAACAGATTGCTTTCATCCATGGGAGAAGAAACAGAGGGAAAGACTTTACCATAGTTCTAGCACTTCTGGTGTCTTTTCTCCAAAGAGTTCAGGGTGCATGGTTCTTCTTCCCTCTTGTTTATCCCTCTGATTATGGCCATTTCCACACTAGAGTGTTATAGCGCTATTATTCCACTTTCAACATCCTATGGTATCCTGGGGTTTGCAGTTTCTGGAGGGGCCAGCCGGCCGGCCTGTGTGTCTTGTTGTCTTTCAACCATACTGTGTGGAATGTTTGTTTAAGAGATTGTGGGTCTCTCTGAGAGCACCTGTTGTCTCTGGGTTTGGGAATCTGTTCATGATTTCAGCCTGAACTTTAAAGGAGATCTCCAGGGTGCAGAACTGTCACCTTAAGTAGAGTCAGTACTTGAGTAGATCTTTTAAAGTTCAGACTAAAACCCAAAGCAGATTCACCGTCCCATGGACACAGGAACCATCAGCTGTCCCCAGTGTGAAGCTAGTATGGAGAAGATAAAAACAGAATATGTAGAACTAGGAGTATACTCCAGTTAACAAAGTAGATGTGTTGCTGGGCATGAGTTCTTTAATAGAAAATTAGAGAATAGGCAGAGATTAGGGTCCCACAGAGAAGAAGAGCAGTTGCCTCATGTTTCTGCGCACTTCTTATTAAAAACTAGAAATATGCAGAAGTGAAATGGAACAAGCAGGTCTTTTGGAACTGAACACGCTTTGAACCTTCTAGAGATAACTTTCAGGCTTCTTCCAAAACCAGGGATGACATTTCCTTTCACTTTTTTTTTACAGTTTCCATTTTGGTGGCCAAACTTACAGACCTGTGCTTTTTTAATGTGCTGGGGGGGCGGCGGCTGATAGGGGCCTCACAAGGAGGGTCACCCGTTTGCTGCTTGGGGTTTCAAAGCACAGTCTCCAAGAGTCATAGTCCAGTGCCGAAATTGTGACTCCCTGCTTGCTCTATGGGCCAGCTTTCTTCAGAGGTGGCTTTCCATTGCTTTCCTCTGAAGCTACTGAGAGAATGTAAGCCACCAAGTGGGTTTTCCATGGCTGAGCGGGGATTTGAACCCTGGATTTTTGGAGTCCTCCCAGTCCAAATTCAAACCTCTATACCGTGCCAGTTCTTTCAGAAAGGAAGCAAGAGCAAGAGTTTTTGTTTCTTTCTCTTTCTCTCTGACACCCAGCTTGGATTTCTTTCTGCAATTAAGAAATGTGGGATCTTCTTTGCAAATGCAGTCTCAGGCCCTGAAATAACACATCCTCGCACACCTCTTTTGCAGCTGCCATTTAGTCAGATTGCCTTCCTTCCTCCCTTGCGGTGACGCATTTGACTGGGGAGCTGGAGTGTGGGTGGAGGAAATTGCTCCTGAGAAATGTAAGTGCAGGGAAAGAAGTTCCATGTGCGGCGCAGAATGGGCTGTGCATGCAACAAAGACTGGGGAGGGTAGTTGGGCTCCGAACAGGAATTGGGGGAGGTTGGTGCTTGTGGCCCTTGTCAGATTGCCCTGGTCAGGTGGTCAAGGGGACAATATATGTTGCAGGAGCACAACATGATTTCATGTTGTGGAACCGCAAAGGAGCTTGCGAGTTCACATTGCAGAAGTGCAAAGGAATGT
Source organism: Ctenosaura bakeri (assembly GCA_948474755.1). Taxonomy (NCBI): domain Eukaryota; kingdom Metazoa; phylum Chordata; class Lepidosauria; order Squamata; family Iguanidae; genus Ctenosaura; species Ctenosaura bakeri. The sequence continues at coordinate 57,926 of CAOLHI010002426.1, read as the reverse complement.
AGGACTTCATGATAACAGAAGTGTGAGGGAGTCTGTGGCCCTTTTCACATGCAGGCGGGGAAACGGGCAGCTCCATGCGGAAACGGAGCTTACCTTTATTCTGTCGCCGTGTGGAGCTGCCCGTTTTGCCACTCCACACTCGGCGGCGTCCGCGGCGTCCGCTGCGTCCGGCAGCACCCAAAATGGTGACTTCTGACCAGTCGGAGAAGCTCGCCAGCCAGAAATCCCACCCCCCGCGCGATCTGCAGGCACGCTCTTGCGCACGCCTGCAGATCTATACCGGTGCTGCGACGGGGCTGGACGGGGCTGCACACCCCGCGCCTTTTCAAACCCAAAAAGCAAGTGGTTTTACAAAAGCACAGGCGGCGCCTCTTCCGGTAGCCCCTACGTGGATTGGGGTATGGATTTACTCTAAAGTAATCCACTGCAATGCACATTACAGTGTAGACGACCTCCGCAGAGGTTGCTCTACACCGTTTTTTAGCCCCATGTGAAAAGGGCCTGTGATTTCATTCATGGAATGGTGAAATAACTTGTAAAGCTATGTTGCAGAGGTTAGTGAATTCACATTGCAGAAGGAAAAGAAATTCCATTTGCTGCTGCCTCCATGGAGTGTGGTGGAGTCTCTTCCTTCTTTGGAGGTTTTTAAGCAGAGGCTGGATGGCCATCTGTCGGGAGTGCTTTGAGGGTGTTCCTACGTAGCAGGGGGTTGGACTCGATGGCCCCTGGGGGTCTCTTCCAACTCTATTCCTTGGAGGTTTTTAAAGAGAGGCTGGAGGGCCATCTGTTGGGAATGCTTTGATGGGTGTTCCTGCATAGCAGGGGGTTGGACTCGATGGCCCCAGGGGTCTCTTCCAACTCTAGGACTCTATGATTCTACAATTCTAAGGACAAAGAGCTTGTGAACTCACACGATGGGAACTGGAAGGACCTTGTGGGTCCCTGTTGCAGAAGTGCATAAGGGCTCGTGAGCTCACGTTGCAGAAGTTTAAAGAAGTTTAAAGGCACTTGAAAATTCGTATTGCAGAAGAGCAGAAGAGGGGCTTGTAAATTCACATTGCAGGAAGGGTAAAGGAGCTTGTGAGTCCATGTTGCAGAAGTGCCAAGGCAGCTGTGTGTTCATTTGTTGCAGAAGCACAAAGGGGCTTGTGGAATCTCTGCTGAAGAAGCCAGAGGTGGTGCTGAGCCCACGTTCCAGAAGGACAAAGGAACACGTATGCCCATTTTGTGCTCGTGGGTCTGTGCTGTGGAAGGGCAAAGGAGTTTGTGATTTCCAGCCATGGAAGCTCAAAGTTGCTCGTGAGCCCGTGTTTCAGAAGCAGAAAGGAGCTTGTGAATCATGTCAGCTTTGCTGTGAGATTGCCTTTGACTGAGCAAGATCAGCTCTTAAAAAATCGGCACCTCCCAGTGCTGACTGTGGGGGGACTTCAGGGAAGGGGAAGCAAAGCAGAAGAAAGACCAGGGGACGGGCAGGGGGGATAGTTGGCCTGGCCTGATGCCAGAAGGCCCACAGGGTACCCTAACGATGAACACATTGTATTTGAATAAAACAAAAATTGAATATTGCAGTACAGAAAGGCTGTGGGAAATCTTGAAGATCTGAAGCTTTTTTTAATGACTTTTTGCAGGAAAATAAGAAAATGAACTGGTAGTTTGGGGTTTTAACGATTAGAGAGAATGGGTTTATCGAAGGAAGAGATTATGTTGCAGTTTAGCACAGAGAGGTCGGAAGAATTATGTGCGCGCTCAGCTCCGGAGAGGGTGGTTGGAAGTCACCTTTTTAAAAAATCTTTTTGGTCTTCTTTTTTTAATTTTCACTTCTTTTTTCTTCTTCTTGTACTTTCCCCCCCCATTTAATCTTTTAAATTTCTATCAAGTTCTTTCTGTACTTTCGAAACTCTTAATAAAAACAAATAAATATTTATTTATTTAAATGTAGAAACAGGGGCTGAGATCCTGTGTCGTGCGTGCGCAGTGCTCGTCTGTATCCAAGCAGATCAATTTATTGGATTAGTCTGCTGATCACTTCAAGCAATTACAAATGGTAAAACAAAAACAACTATAAATACTACAAAACAGCAAAAATTAAAAAAAATTGCCATGCCTTATTTATCTTAAAGTTACATGGAGTCAAACTTAAAATCATGCCATCCAGTAAACTAAACCCTTTACCCTCTTTCCACTTCTTTTTTCCCTTTCTTTAAATTATATTTTTATTAAAAAATAAATAACTACACTGAAAGATATGTCAACATATATTCTTACCTTAAACCTTTTTACAATTATTTTCATATTACAATATATAAAATCCCTCCCCCTCTCTTCCATCTTTTTGCTTTTCACATGGAGTTATTACTATAGGAAATATACTTCACCCTCTAAATTTAAGCTTTAGTCTCAGTGTCACCAAATTTCTGATGCATAATATAAAATATATTATAAACTATTACATTTGATATTTTAAGTATCCTTACAATTTTTATGTTAAAAACCGTATTTTCTATCATATTTTTAATATACTCTAAAATTGGTTCCCGTTCTCTCTCTCAATTTTGAATAGCCATTTTTTTCAGTTGATTGCTCCGTTTCCATCATTTCTAACATTTTTTAATATCCAATCGTTTATCAAAGGTTTTTCCTCCAGCTTCCATTTTTGTGCATAAACAATTCTAGCTGATGTGACCATATATAAAACATTGCCATGCCACATTTGTACTAAGGTTACGTGGAGCCAGACTTAAAATCACGCCATCCAGCAAACTAAACGATCTACCCTTTTCCCAACCTTTTTTCCATTAAGTTGGAGCCTTAGATTCAAAGAGGGCCACCTTCTGAGATGCACAATGGTTAGAGCCATTTGAAAAGAAAGTGAGCTTCTTTGTCACAGACTAGAATCATGGAGTTGGAAGAGACCCCAGGGGCCATCCAGTCCAACCCCCTTCTGCCATGCAGGAACACCCATCAAAGCATTCCCCATAGATGGCCATCCAGCCTCTGCTTAAAAACCTCCAAGGAAGGAGACTCCACTACACTCCGAGGCAGCAGATTCCACAGCTGGACAGCTCTGATCATCAGGAAGTTCTTCCTGAGGTTCAGGTGAAATCTCCTTTCCTGCAGCTTGAATCCATTGCTCCTTGACCAAGGCCTTTTCCGCAGCTCACCCTTTTTGTGGAGCTGGGGTGTAGGGATCGCATGAGCAGCCTCTAGTGAGAGGCTCTTGCATCCCAGTTCCTTCAGCTCTGCAGCTGCTGCCAGCTCGCGCAAGAGCCCCGCCTCTTCCTTCTGCAGTGCAGCCTGGGATTTTCGCTGCGCTGGGGCAGGAAGCGCGAGCGCCGTGGCTCCGGAGCTCTGCACGCGTGGCAAGTGCACGTGGGGCCCTGGAGCAATGTGCGATTGCACATCATTTTCAGCTCACAGCCAAAAATGAAATAGTGTGTGATCGATGCCTGCGAGGCCCTGGAGCGTCGTGTGATTGTGAGTGCATCATTTGGACTGCTCCTCACAGTCACGCAATGCTCCAGGGGCCCTTTCGCATGGGAAATGTTGTGCAAAAAGGGCCCTAGTCTCCGGAACAGTGGAAAACAAGCCTGCTCCCTCCTCGACATGACATCCCTTCAAGTATTTAAACATGGCTATCCTGTCCCCTCTTCACCTTCTCTTCTGCAGACTAGAGATACCCAGCTCCCTAAGGCATTCTTCATAGGGCTTCATGGCTTCCAGACCCTCCACCATTTTGTTCGCGGTCCTCTGGACACACTCCAGCTTGTCGACATCCTTCTTGAATTGAGGTGCCCAGAACTGGACACAGTATTCCAAATGAAGGCCAACCAATGCAGAATAGAGTGGTACCCTTACCTCCCTTGATCTAGACTAGTTTCTCAGGTGAGTCCAAAATGGGCCCTGACAGCTGGAGTATAAATGGCCCTTAAGCAGGTGATGAGCCAAGTTCTATATTACTTGAACACTGCATCTTCGCAGCCTGTCAGTGCCCTGGAATCTCTCCTGGAGGACCATGGTGTCCGTAAGTTCAAACTGGAGTGAACGCAATACATTGATTCCTTCTCATATCAAGAAATTGGGCTTTCTCTCTTTCAAATTGTGACTTGGCTCCACCTAGTAGCTCCATGGTGGTCTGAGGAGGAGGTCCCTTTTCTGCTTAACTGGGTCTTAGGTCTGCTGGGTTTCTTGAGAACTCTGGAGAATGGTCCTCCAGGACCACACTTCACCTGAGCAGCCACGCAGTGGGAGAGTTAATTCAAGCAAATTACTGGTGGTTTCCTCTCTCCAACTTAAATGGCGCAGTGGCTGAGCTGCCCAGCCGACTCATCAATCAACCCCCTCCTCCTCCTCATCTGACAGCTCGAGCACCAATGCAGGAAGCAAGAACATCAAATCAGAAGAAAAGGAAGATTTTAAAATCTGCTTTGGTAGAAACATGCAGTGGCAAAAATGCAGCATCTCCCACGTAATGGAAGTTAGTTAGCTAGTTCATTTTACTATAATATTTCTATCCAGTCCTATATCATAGGATCTCAGGGTGGGGTACAATGAAATTGGTTTCACTGATGTCCTAAATACTCTTGTTGAGTTCCAAGTTGAGAAGAGCCACTGAATCAATTGGGGAATATTGAGTGAAGACACAGGATAGATCCCATTATAGGTGTCCCTCACTTAACCAAGTAGATGTGCTCCTGGGCATTACTACTGTAAGAGAACATTTGGTACCAGAGATGGGAATAAGATGGAGCGAAGGTCAGCTCAAGATGTTTCAGCAAATTGTTTTCGTACAAAAGCAACACTTGCACATGGGAAGTGAAACCACCAAGCCAGGCAAGAAGCTCCTTCCGAAATGAGTCCGGGGATAGCTTTCTTTCATCAGGCTGCACTTTTCTTGTATGTTCCAGATCTGTGAATTTTGTTTTGCTTTTAGCATGCTGGGGTGAGCTGGCGATGCTGGCGTCTCTCCGCTTTTCTTCCTGTTTTGCTGTCCGTGTGTCCTCGGTGAGAGATTCTGGAGGCAGCTGCCTTCTTCCTCTCCTGTTGACTTCATGCTTTTAAAAACCTGCTGTGGGGAAGCTGCTGAAGCAGGCTTATCTCCTCTCTCCTTTTCTCCCTGCTCTGCGTGCTCAGTAAGGGGTCCTGGAGGCAACTGCTGTTTACCATCCCTGTCGTAGAAAAGCACACCTGGCTACTGGTGCAGGTTCAGCTGGGGTACAAACCCGTTCGTTCCCAGCTCAGTTTTTTGGGCATTGTTTACTGCAGATGTGTTGCTGAAGTCCAGCAATGAAAGTCTGAGTTTCCTTCATCTTTGTTCAGGTGCTGATGCTGCTAAAAAGCTTCCAGGTAGACAGGGCCCAAGGGGGAGGAAGAAGAGGGCTTCCCCCCAAAAAGGGGTTTGTAAAAAAGAGTTTTTCTGCTGGAGGCTTTGTTGACTGAGGTGTGCCCGTACTGGTATTCAGCAGAAGACTGGCAGAACACCACCACTGTGTCCCTATTCCAGTGCAGACTTACAATTCCCAAGCAGGATCTCTGGCCATTAGTCTTTTGGACTACTGTCCCCAAACCTTCTAGTCATTCTGCTTGGGGAGGGGGTCCCGAAGGCATTCTGTTGTTGTTGATTTTGTGTGCCTTCAAGTCTTTTGCTTACTTATGGCAACCCTGTTCTGGATTTTTCTTGGCAAAATTCAGAAATTTTGCCTTTGTCTCCACCAGAGGCTGAGAGAGTGTGACTTGCCCAAGGTCACCCAGTGGATTCCCATGGCTGCACAGGCATTTGAACTCTGGTCTCCAGAGTCCTAGTCCAATGCTCAAACCCTTTGGCTGTCCGAAGGTCCCCCAGATAGATTACTTCTCCCAGCTCTGGTTGGACCAATTTGTGGACATTTCTGCACTAGCCTGTTATAGTGCTATTATTCCACTTTCAACCTCCTATGGAATCCTGGGGTTTGCCGTTTAGGGAGGGGCCTTTGAAGATGGACTTTGAAGCCCCTCCCGAAACTGCAAACCCCAGGATTCCATAGGATGTTGAAAGTGGAATCATAGCGCTGTAACAGGCTAGTACGGAAATGGCTTGTGACTGTGACTGCAATGTCAACCAGCTTTCTCTGTTGGAGCAGAAAGAGAAAACTCCTTGCCTAGATTCATATCTTTATGAAGGCAATTGCTTCCCCCAGAGAGAGTCTGTGCGGCCACAGAACTCGGGTGGTGCCTTGTGACAGGTCACTGGCTCTATTCACACCCTATTTTGGGAAATGCAGAAGAGCCCTTTGCTTCAGGGAGAGGGCGACTGTGCCCAGGGAACTTCTCTCCCGATCTTGTCCCCATGGTGCCACTGTGTGGGTTCCACCGGTTTGGCAATGCATGCTCCTCCTGATAGAAGAGGCAGAAGGTTGCTCTCCCAGACTTCCATTGTGCCGTATGGCAGTGGCTGAGTTGAGGAGAAAACCATGCGCCAATACATCATGTTCAGCTTCGGTGAGGAAACCCCTCTTCCACCCCACCCCCTGAAGCTGCCTCCAGTTAACCATCACTTAATAACATCCATCTTGGCCCAGTACGGATAAGCATCACACACTGTTATTGTCTTAATCTGTTCCGGAGGCCGGTTCCACGAGGCATTTACCGGCAGAGATGCCATCGGCAATTGGCAGAAATGGGTAAATAAATAACACGAAATGAAGTTACTGGTGCGCCACCGGAGGAGAATGTCATAACAGAGAGACTGAGAGAAACAGAGAGAGAATGAAAAGCTGTGTTCAACAACATCAGAAAATTGACAGAGAACTTCAGACAGGGAGCAGAAGTGGAACTGCTGAGTTGCAGAGTCATAGGCCATTTCCACACTAGACGGTTATAGTGCTATTAGTCCACTTTCAACATCCTGTGGAATCCTGGGGTTTGCAGTTTAGGGAGGGGTCACAAAGGCCATCTCTCTAAACTGCAAACCCCAGAATTCCACAGGATGTTGAAAGTGGAATAATAGCACTATAACAGTCTAGTGTGGAAATGGCTGTAGAAACTTGTAACAAGAAGAGGCTACAAAGGCCCTCCAGTCCATCCCCCTTCTGCCATGCAGGAATGCACAGTGAAAGCCCTCGTGAAAGATGGTCATCCAACCTCTGCTTAAAAACTTCCAAAGAAGGAGAATCCACCACACTCCCCGGCTGTGCAATCCACTGTCAGACCATTTCCACGTGAGATCGCTATCCTGCGACAGCAGTGGCTTGTTTTCAGTCCAGGAGTTGTGCTATCGCAGGATGTTGTTGCTATCCAGCGGCTATTCCATCCCCAAGCATTGCAAAACCACCGTATACCATTTTGAGAAGAAAATCCGTTAAAAGCCTCCTTTAGTGCTTCAATCCCATCAACCAGCTCAGTGCAGTACTGTAATAGTGCTTGATAGCTCTTTCTGTCCTCCCGGATCCAGGAGTGGGCAGGGTGTGGGTTTTCTCAGGTTGTTCCTCCCTCAACGACTCCCAGGGCGTAGCAAGTCTGGAATCTACCACCTCTCTGTGTTTATTTTAAATTTCTCCTTGGAGTTTCGCTGCTCCAGAGACCAGGACGAGGAGCAATGGAGTCAAGTTGCAGGAAGGGAGATTCCACCTGAACCTCAGGAAGAACTTCCTGATGCTCAGAGCTGTCTGGCAGTGGAATCTGCTGCTGCTTCACTGGAGCAAGGTGGAGTCTCTTCCTTCTTTGGTGATTTTTAAGCAGAGGCTAGATGGCCGTCTGTCAAAGGGAGGCTTTGATGGGTGTTCCTGCATAGCAGGGGGTTGGTCTGAATGGCCCCTGGGGTATCTTCCAACTCTATGATTCCATGGCCCTTTTCGCACGGCATTTCCCATGTGAAAGGGCACCTGGAGTGTTGTGCAATTGTGAGGAACGATCTGCACGATGCACTCACAATCGCATGACGTTCCAGGGTAGGGCAGGTGCTACTCGTGCACTTTTTCATTTTTAGCTTTCAGTCGAAAATGGTGCATGATCACACATTGCTCCAGGGCTCCGTGCACACTTGCTGTGCGTGCGGAGCCTCCAGAACTGCACCGTTCATGCTTCCTGCCCCAGCGCAGCCTGGGAAATTCCCAGGCTGTGCTGCAGAAGGAAGAGGCGGGGCTCTTGCACTGCCTGCTTCGGAGCAGCAGCTCATGCAGAGCTGAAGCAGAGGGGATTCGAGAGCCTCTTGCTGGAGGCTGCTCGCACGATCCCCACACCCCAGTGCCCAAAAAGGGGGAGCTGCAGAAAGGGCTATGATTAAGCATTATAGTGCAAAAATGCAATAGTGTACTGGTGTGTCATGCTGTTACAACACAGCTGCACTATTATGGCTTCCAAAAAAAAAAAAAAACCCAAGCAATCGGGGCAGTGGCGCAGGGTGAAGGCAGAGAAAGGGAGTGGCCAAGGAGACCGTAGTGCGGAAGGCACACCAGTGGCAATACCGCAACTCATCCACTTAAAGCAGAAGGGTATGGAAGAGAGTGTTCCTAACCTGCTACTGTCACACAAATGGCAATGTTGGGATTGTAACAGAAGAATGCGCTACTGGGATGTGGTGCTGAAGGGGCCTCTGGCAGCCCTCACAGTGAAGATGGTTTTCCTAATGTTAGACAGAATCTTTTCCCTTGCAATTTCAGTTTCCCCCCTTCCTCTGAATTTTGACCTGCAGATACTCTTTGCCCCTTTCCAGAAGTTTCCTGATTGTTCTTCCGTCACTTCCCTCCACCTACAAAGCACTTGCAGGCAGTGGGGTGTTTTCCAGAGTCATCTTTCTTAAAATGCAGGTTACAAGGGAAAAGAAAGTGGGTCAGTGCCTGAAACAAGTGGGATTTACAGCCCTGCCCTTCCTGTTCTAGTTCTGCTTTTGGCCCTGAATGAAATGTCAAGCAGTGTGGGGGTTAGAATATCCCCGCAAGTGTTGCCTTGGAGCATTTCTAGACTAGGGAGTTGAGTCTCTGAGGGCAAGGGAGGAAAATTCCAGATTTTTAGGGACACCATTTTCCAATTTTGGTACAGTGGAGGTGTTGACTTCCTTTGGCACACGGACAGTTCATGCGCAGAGCACATCTGATAGTTTATTATGATGATCGTGACTCAGTTTGCAACCAGTGAGTTGGCCAAACATGCGAGAGCTCCGGGGAATGATTCAGGCGTCTTTGTCGGGCGATAACTTCTCTGCAAGCGCCGCCATCTGTGTTGTGGCTGTCGCAAGCCACTTGTGCATCATTGGAAGCCTTAGCCAAGGGAAGACACTCCTGCTGTGTAAGCCAAGGGTGGAGCAAAGGGTGGGCCAGCTCCAGGGGGTCCTCCAGACCCCAAAGGGTGGCCCTGAAGCCTTCTCAGAGCCCCCAGAACCCCTAACTTCTTCTCTTTTTTTTAAATTAGAAGAGATTTGGAGACATTTCTTGCAAGAAAACAAGCTGAATCCATCCAAATCTGGCCACAGTTTAATTCTCTCACCTTCCTTAGAGCTCCCCAACCAAAATGAAAAAGGGGGAAAAAACCCAGTAGAAAATCTATGAAAATGGCAGGTGGAAGTGTTGAGACATCACGGCCTGAAGGGATATGGGAGGTGGCGGCCTCCATCTCCCGGCAGTTGCCCACTCCAAAATAAGGTGTAATCTACAGTTGGGTAATTATAAAGTGGCTAGCAAAGCTACTCTGCCCTTTGGCTGAATGCCAGTGTTGTGCTACCAGTTGTGTAACTGGGAAGGCACCTGCCATTTCTCTGGGGCCATTTCCACACTAGCCTGTTATAGCGCTATTATTCCCCTTGCAACATCCTATGGAATCCTGGGGTTTGCAGTTTAGGGAGGGGCCGGCCGGCAAGCCCCAGGATTCCATAGGATGTTGCAAGTGGAATCATAGCACTATAACAGGCCAGCCAGCCCCTCACAAAACTGCAAACCCCGGGATTCCATAGGATGTTGCAAGTGGAATAATAACACTATAACAGTCTAGTGTGGAAATGGCCTGGGTCCAGTGAATCACGTGGTACATTGAAGATGCTTACACACCATCCAAAAATTGTGGAACTGCATGAGGAAAGTTTGCACCTGTGGGATTCCATTTCCACAGCGGAGAACTCAGGACGGATGTCACACCATGGTCAGAAAAGTGCAACCGCACACATCAAGGGAAGTTACATGTTTGCAATGGAACAACAGGATTTCAGCCATAACCTATTACTCTACAATGGAAGTAGGAAACTCACGGGCCAAGTTTTTGGTCTTGGGTTGTTCCCCCACCCAAATAGGCCAACGGAGGAAAAAAGCCAGCAACCTAGATAGTGGTCCAAAGTCCACACTTTTTAAAAAATTAAGAGGGTTTTTTTTTTCATAGAACAAGTTGTTTAATTGTGTTCCGCCTCTCTAATTATCAGCCTTATAACTGCTCTGCTTTTAGAATCCTAGCAGGGCCTTTCCTCACTACATTGTTATAGTGCTATTATTCCACTTTCAACGTCCTGTGGAATTCTGGGGTTCGGAGTTTAGGGAGGCGCATTTAGAATTCTCAGCTGGAGAGCTCTTTGGCTTCAGTAAACTACAAATCCCAGAAAGTGGAGTAATAGCACTATAACAGTGTAATGTGGAACGGCCCTAAGAGCTGGAAGAGACCTCTCAGGGCCATCCAACCCAACTCAGTTCTGCTGTGCAGGAACAGAGGAAGCAGATGGCCATCCAGACTCTCTTTTAAAAACTTCCAAAGAAGGAGGATCCACTACACGCCCAGGCAGCAGCACATCTCACTGTTGTTCTGCTCTTACCATTAGGGAGTTCTTCCTAATGTTTGGGTGGAATGTCTTTTCCTGAAGTTTGCAGCCATTGTTCATAGAATCATAGAATTATAGAATCATAGTTGGAAGAGACCCCAGGGGCCATCCAGTCCAGCCCCCTGCTATGCATGACACCCATCAAAGCATTCCCAACAGATGGCCATCCAGCCTCTGCTGAAAAACCTCCAAAGAAGGAGGAGACTCTACCATACTACATGGAGACAGCAGCAGATTCCATTGCCAAACAGCTCTGACCATCAGGAAGTTCTTCCTGAGGTTCAAGTGGAATCTCCTTTCCTGCAGCTTGAATCCATTGCTCCTTGTCCTGGTCTCTGGAGCAGCAGAAAACAAGCCTGCTCCCTCCTCAACATGACATCCCTGTTCCATGTCCCAGTCTCTGGAGCAGCAGAAAACAAGTTTGCCCCTTCTTCCATTTGACATCCCTTCCAATGTCACCTCTTAATCTACTCTTCTCATAGAATCCTAGAGTTGGAAGAGACCCCCAGGGCCATCTAGTCCAACCCGCTTCTGCCATTCAGGAATACATAAGCAGATCTCTCCTTTTGATAGATGTCCATCTGGCCACTGTTTGAAAACCTCCAAAGAAGGAGGAGACTCCACCACACTCCATGGAGGCAGGCTAAACATCCCCAGCTCCCTAAGCCATTCCTCCTCAAAGGGCACGAGTTCCATCTCTCTTATTATCGGGCTTACTGCTGCTCTGCTTGTAGCCCTTTTTCCAAGTTACCTTGGGTCTCATGCCGGGAGAAAGGTGGCACACAAATGGAATTCGTAAATAAGTCGTGATGGTGGAAAATTGATTTTTTAAAAATGTTAAGCCAAGGAGAGGGAACCTGCAGCCTACATAAAAGAGGAATTGCCACTCCTAAAGGCATCCAGAAGAGGCATTTACATTCTTTTTTGGGGAGGGGTCAGAAATGGACCTGCTAGGGAATCTGAAGGGGTAAAGGGCTACAAATAGAACCCCCATAGGCATGGGAGGCAATCTGGGCAATCCAGCCCAGATTTTTGTTTTTTTCTGGTTCTGTGTGTGTGCGCACCTGCAAATGAATGTTATAAATGCTGGAGAGTGAATCAGAACTGGAGACCTATTTGGCATAGCTGTCTAATGCTACCTGTGCACCACCCCAATTATTTCTGCATTAGCGGGTGCCAAATTAATTCAAGTATAGCTTTTAAAATGCAAATATATGCTAAGGCTTTGGGGATTCCTTTTTTCTTTTAACATTTGCAGGCAGATGAAAATGCAGTCCTCAAACTGAAAAGGGAAACTTTCCCTATGTTCCCTCCAAATGTTCCAATTTGGCAGGGATGGTCCCAGTTAATTCTCCGACACCCTAGTTTCCCAACAGCTTTTTAAATGGCCTGATTTCAGACTCTCTCCACTCCCACTTTTCTCCTACTTTCTGGATTTACTTCCATTGCTGTAAACTGAATTGAAAGTGCAAAAATTGTTTGCACTCCTTTAACGCTGCAGGGAGGGGAGGAAAGGAAGGACAGAGTCTTCCTCTTCCCAAAAAGCTCAGGCAAAAGCAAACCGCTGCAGTTTCTCCTAGCTTGTGTATTCCTCCTCCCTGATAACTTTTGCTATCTTGACCACACTCTGGTGTTGCATGTTCTGGTCTTCCTCTGTGAAATGATGGAGGGTGTGGGATAAGGTGATGGGAAGCATCTTTTTGGCTTAGAGAGAGTGTTGCTGGGGACGTCGAAGGAAGGAGGGCTCCTTTTTTCATGCCTGGTGGACTTCTAAAAAGGCGAAAAAGCTATTGGTCTAAGACTGAGATGTTAATTAAAAAAAAAAGAAATTTAAAAGTAGATTTTGTAATGTCTCTAAAAGTGTTTTTACTTGGCATGATGGATAAGGTTCTGAATCACAAATATGGATGGAGGGAGTGGGCTTGTTTTCTGCTGCTCCAGAGACCAGGACGAGGAGCAATGGATTCAAGCTGCAGGAAAGAAGATTCCACCTGAACCTCAGGAAGAACTTCCTGATGATCAGAGCGGTCCAGCAGTGGAATCTGCTGCCTCCATGGAGTGTAGTGGAGTCTCCTCCTTCTTTGGAGGCTTTTAAGCAGAGGCTGGAAGGCCATCTGTAGGGAGTGCTTTGAGGGTGTTCCTGCATAGCAGGGGGTTGGACTGGATGGCCCCTGGGGTCTCCTCCAACTCTACATTTCTATGATTCTATGTATGCAGGAATAGTGTTTGTTCAGACCTGGGAGTGGAACAAGTCAGTGATGACTGATAAAATGGTGAAATTGCAATTATCAAAATGTGTGTCTGTGTCTGTGTCTGTGTCTATGTCTGTGTGTCTGTGGGAAGTGGGCCAAGGCGTGGTGGGGAGAGTGAACACTCTGGGTCCAAACCAGGTCAGAGAGAGAAAGGAAAGGAAAGGAGGTGGGTCAGCGGGGTGGCCCTATACTTCCTTTCTCTCGCCCATCTCCTTTACTGGGTGTGGGGCATCAGGAAAGGGTTTGTGGTGCTGGAAACTTGGGCTGGGACGTGTCTTGTGGCTGGTGGAGCTTTTGGATAAAATGAGTGCATTTGGCACCTGCCACAGTATCTTCTCACACAAGTCACAAGTTAACCGAGGTCTCAAGGTGTTGGAAGTTGCACGGAGCAACGCATCCTTCCCCAGAGTAGCAAACCTACAGGCAAGTGCACTTCACTGTAAAACAAACAGACTTCTGCTTTTGTGTTTCTATACGGACTGATAGGGAAAAAAATCCTCCGCTAATGACCCATCACCAAAGGGGGAGAAAAGGGAGAAAGAATGTGAAATTTTCAAAACCCTGAATTACAAAAAGCAGCCGGTAGTAGCAAAGCGCAAGTGGTTCTTCTCCGGCTGCACCCACGTGCCGCCTATAAAGGACAACCGGTGACCGTGGGCCTCTTTCTTCTCTCCTTCTTGCAGAACCCCAGCTGAAAGGGATCGTGACAAGGTTATTCAGTCAGCAGGAGTACTTCCTGCAGATGCACCCAGATGGGACGATTGATGGGACCAAGGACGAAAACAGCGACTACAGTGAGTCTCTCTCCCCCTGCCTCCTTGCTCTCCCTTTCTGCTTTTGCCACCTGATTATAAATCACGTCTGTCACCTCATGGCCCAATTGCACAAGCACTTTGTGGCTTTCCTTGTGTGTGTGTGTGTGCATGCATGGGGAAGTGTTAAATTGCAGCCCTGCCAGCTGTTCCCTGCACCGTGCTAGCCTGTCAGCATTTCCCTTTTAAATAAATCTCTCCTGCTTCATTCTCCTTCTCAGATTTTATTGTATTTTCTTGCCCCGACGCCACAGCTGCTGTCTGGGGGTGGCGGGGAGAATAAAACTCTCCTCTCTTTCTGAGCTCCTGCCAAGAGACGGGGAGGGAGAACGGTCTGGATGGCAGATTGATTGGCTGCTGAGGGACCGGAGCCCAGGAGGGAAGGGTTCTCTCTCCCCGCCTCCTCCAGAAAGGGAGAACGTTCCTACAGCTTCCTGCAGCCTAGTGGTTTTGGGGGCACGCTGGAAGGGGGGCAGAGAGGTACCCCTCTGGCTCAGTCAGAGGAGACCCACCGGGGGCAGCCCTTTGCTTTCAGCAGAGCACAGACTGGGATCCTGGCAAAGATGCCCAAGGCAGGGTGGGGTGGGCAAGCCGTTAAGGTTTCCTGGGGTCCCTTCTTATAAGTGTGGGTGTGGGTGTGCACACATGCCTTTAAGTCAGCTGTCGATTTAGGGTGGCCAGGGTTTGAATCTCTGATCAGCCATGGAATCCCACTGGGTGACCTTGGAGAAGTCACACTTTCTCAGCTTCACCAGAAGGCAATCGTGGCAAACCTCCTTGAATCAACTTTGCCAAAAAAGTGAGGGCCACAGTTCCTCTCTGCTCTTTCCTGGAAACCCACCGGGTGACCTTGGGTGAGTCACACTCTCTCAGGGCACCACCTCACTCCTAAAAAATATCTTGCCAAAAACGAGACCCCATGATATGGTCACCCTAACTCAGAAACGACTTGAAGACCCCCCTTTATGGTCACCATAACTCAGAAACGACTTGAAGACCCACAGCAGTACCCTTACTTAAGGTCTGGAAAGCTATCCATTATATGACTGACAGCTGTCCCTTATTATATATGTAAAAAAAAATCCCTATTTGAAGGCTTCAAAGCTTTTCCTTTTATATGGACTAAACAAAATGCCCAAAATCAGACAAAGAAACAAACTATGGGGCTTACAGTAAAATTCATTTACATGCAAATAATTTAATTAGACAGATAATTTACAGATGATTTACAAATAATTTAGGCATAAAAATAATTTAACCATTCTGTAAGCTTATTAAACAATTGAATAATTTAGAAGGTGAATAATTTAAAGAGTTTTTTTAAAAAACAGTGGAAATCCCTGTGTGCGTGTGTGTGTGTATGTGTATATGTATATGTATGTATGTGTATACACACACACACACACATACATACAATAAATTAGGATGCAGTCGTTAGGTCTTGAAAGGTCCTTAATAGAAAGCTGAGTTTTTACTTGGTACCAGAATGAAAGCAAGAGTGGGGCCATCTGGCCCTCCAAGAGTCGGCCGTTCCATAACCAGCGTGCCAGAGCCGAAAAGGCCCCCTACCCACGTCCTTCCAAAGCGTGTGGGTCCATCTGGTGGGAGACGGGGAGAGGGGCTCTGACAGACCTGGGCAGATGCATACAGGGGAAGATGCTCCTTGAAACATGCGCAGAATGCAGTACCTTTTATCAAAACCCTCACCCTCCTCTTCTTCACCATCCCCCCTTTTTCCCAGCCGGAGTCCAAAGGCAGGATACAGAATTAATACCAATAAAGCCAGAAATTTATGTCATACAAAAGTGAAAAAATTAAACCATCACTATCATAAAAAAGAACAGTTAAAAGCATGTCCACTTAGAAGAAGAACAACAAACATGAAAGGTCCTTTTCCACCTGAGCGGTCAGCCTGCAAAGGCCTGCTGAAGCAAAAAGGTCTCCTCCTGCCTACAAAAGGAGAGCAAGGAGGGCGGCCATCTAACCTTTCTAGGAAGGGAGTTTGGGAGGCTGAGGGTAGTCACCAAAAAGTCCCCATCTCCTATGTTCCCAGCAGATGTATCTGTGAAGGTGGAGAGACAGAGAGGGGGCCTTCCCAAAGATCTCAAGACAGGGGCAGGTTCATGAAGTGTCCTCCAGATGATCTGGAACTGAGTCGTATGGGTCATAGCCATCCCTTTGAATTGAGAAGACACTGACCTGAATTCAACGTGTTGCTTATGATCCATACAGCTTTTGAATGGACTACGGGCACTACTATGTCCTAACGTGTCAAAGGGACAGAGCCAGTTGTTGTTGGTGGTGGTAGTGATGGTGTTGCATGTCTTCAAGTCTTTTCCAACTTATGGTGACCCTATCATGGGGTTTTCTGGGGCAACGTGGTGTGCCGAAGGTTTCCCAGAGGGTTTCCATAGTCGAGTGGGGAATCGAACCCTGGTTTCCAGGGTCATAGTCCAATTCCATAGTCCATAGTCCATAGTCCAACTCTAATTACTGCACCGTGCTGGGTCTGAGTAGGTCATACCTGTAGTCCATTCAAAAGCTAAACTGGTTCTCTTGGAGGAACACTTTGGAAAGGCAAACTATCCCAGAGTTGTCTGTCGGTGCTGAAGTTAAATGGAGTCAATACAGGAAGAAATGCACAACCACGTCTGTCAGCAGTGTGCAGATTATCCAAGCAAGTGCTTCTGCGGGCTCTGGTGTAGCAAAATACATTAATGTTGATTGAATCTGGCAAAGCAAACATCCGTGGTGCAAAGTAGCAGCAGCTCTTCCAATACATCCAAGGCAGCCCTGGACTGTTAATGAAGATGCTGCTATTTAAATAAGGGGAAACTGCTAATATTTGAGTGGTTTTTGAAATTCATCATCAATCGGACGCATATTTTAACATATCTCCTCTTGGGAGGCTTATCCTTAAAATATGCTTGGAGGCACTAAAAATTGATGGCCCATCTCACAAAACAGATCCTGATAACATTTGCAGCCAAAGCAATTTGGGCAGGATACTGAAATAGCTGCATATTGATCAGCCTCACATCATAAAATTTTTGAGTCAGAAGTAACTGAATGGGCCCTGGAGGAATCCATGGATAAAATACTCTTGAGAATTGACAACCCAACCTCTGTTTAAGAAGTTTTGTCCTCTTTGGTAGGCTGGTGTGTAGAAACATGGGCCTCAAGGTAACACACTTGCTCTTCCAGGAGAATAACCAGCCTGCACTGGCTGCAAGTGTAGCTCCCCATGTCTGTGTCCAAATAAAAAAAGTGTCACAAAGATGTTGCAGGTCAGGGTAGTAGCTTCCTCACCATCCATATTTCCCTTCTCCATACAGACAGCGTCAAAGCACTGATCTTTGAACTCACCCACAAAACACTAAGGCAAAATGCCCCAGTTTTCCTCTCCCTGTTTGCTGAGCTCCTGTTCACTGAACTTCTCCTTGTCAGTGGTGTTATGTGGGGTAAAGAAACTGTCCAGCATCTCACCTCCATACAGTGGACTTCCATAGAACAAGAAAAGAGGCCTATCTAGGGTGGGGCAAGTAGGGTACATGCCTGGGCACCAGTGCCAGAAGGTGCAAAAAAACCATGCATGCAGGGGTGGGGGTAGGGGTGAGAAGGTAGGGGTGCAACTTCCATGCTTGCCCTAAGCGCTGTTTATGCTAGATATGCCACTGAACCAGAAATGGTTCCTTTCAGGTCTGGAAACAGCTTCTGAGCTCCCCCGTTTTATGGTGCTGTCATCAATCTGATGCATGCCCTGTCCTTGTGCACACATGGAGGATTAATGGAGAGCACTGGCATGCTACCACGTTCCTCCTGGAAACATCAGGAGCCTTTCCGCGCCGCACGGTTATAGCGCTATGATTCCGCTTTCAACATCCTATGGAATCCTGGGGTTTGCAGTTTCGGGAGGGGCCGCCCGGCCGCCCCCGTAGCTGCAAACTCCAGGATTCCATAGGATGTTGAAAGCGGAATCATAGCGCTATAACCGTGCGGTGCGGAAAGGCTCCACGTTTTGGCCTCACTAGGGTGCACCTTGGAGACACACGCAGCCAAAAGCAGACACAGCCAGGCGTACAATTTTTGACCAGACCTTCCTTGACCTGAACGCTCAGTGAGAGTGGTTGGTTGGTGGCGAACTGCCAGCGAAAAGCAGAGGAACTTGAATCCAGAGTGAGGTTTTCCTTGGTGATCTTGAGCAGCATTATCTCTCCTGTCCTCCGCAGCCTGTGAGACAGCCCTTCATCACAAGACAAATGGATGGCAGAGAATGAGTGATGGCAGCCATTTACCTTCATTATCCGTGGTGATGTGCTCCATTTTTTTCTCTCCCTCCATCAGAAACACTTATAAATAGACTTGTTAATTGCAAGGTTTGAGCAGGCTGCTGTAGCACCCAAGTTTAGAAATAGTTTATATGCCTAGACCAAGTTGCAAACCTTTCACTTATCTCACTCTGGCATGCATGCGTGAAGGATTCCAAAACTTTTCTTCCCCACTGGATGAGTTTACAAGAACTTTTTTTTTGAGGGGGAGGGTATTTATTTATTTACTTCTTTGCATTGTGCACAAAATTTATTTGCACGAAGAAAACACAGTTTTGGTGCAAAAATGGAGGCTTTTTTATTTTTGGCAAAGGAGACTATTCTTCACATTTTTCTTTTGAAAAAGTACTGAAATGCGAAAGGTCTTGCATTGATTTTTTGGGGGTATATCATTCTCTCTTTTATCACTCTCCTTTTTATCCCATTATTAAGAACACTGGCTATATTTTTACAGAGTTAAATTTTATTCTTCTGGTCAGATTTGGAGGATTGGTGCTGGTGATTTTTTTTTTTTTAAGATTTAAATTTTAAAACGGCACGCATATGAAACTTGAAAAAGTTCTGCATATTTGCAAATGTTGACTTGTCCATATCGCTTTCCCCCAATGAAGCTGACCAGAGAGCTGTTTTTCTTAACTTATTTAAAATTAACCTTCCTCTTTTATTGTGCGGGCAAATTGGTGAGAGGCCTGGAAGCCATGAAGCCCTATGAGGATAGACTTAGGGAGCTGGGGATGTTTATTCTGCAGAAGAGAAGGTTGAGAGGGGACATGAGAGCCATGTTTAAATATCTGAAGGGATGCCATGTAGAGGAGGGAGTGGGCTTGTTCTCTGCTGCTCCAGAGACCAGGAAAAGGAGCAATGGATTCAAGCTGCAGGAGAGGAGATTCCACCTGAACCTCAGGAAGAACTTCCTGACGGTCAGGGCTGTCCGGCAGTGGAATCTGCTGCTGCCTCCATGGAGTGTGGTGGAGTCTCCTCCTTCTTTGGAGGTTTTTAAGCAGAGGTTGGATGGCCATCTGTCAAAGGAAGAGCTTTGAGGGTGTTCCTGCACGGCAGGAGGTTGGACTGGATGGCCCCTGGGGTCTCTTCCAACTCTGTATTTCTATGATTCGATGAATTGACTGCTCAGTCCAGGCAGGAAGTTCTGGATTCACACCTGTGTCTCTCCAGCTATCTCGTGTGAGACTTGATCCCAGAAGGAGATGTTGCAAGGGGGACCAGTGCAAATCCCTGGCTGTTTTTCTCCTTGCCTTTGAATGAAAAGCAGCCGTGGGAGGCTGCACAGAGAAACCAGATACAGTGGGTAGGACAGGCTTACCTTTCAGTGCTTTTAGGCAGAAGTCCTGTCGGTGTCTGAAGGAGAAAGGTGGAATATAAATCAGTTGCCATTATCGTCATCACCATAATCTTTAGCCTCCCTCCGCTTTCTTCTGTAGAATCCTAGGGTTTGTAGTTTGGAGAGGCACTAAAAACTTCTGACTGAGAATACTAAATGCCCCTTCTTACAGATCTTAGGATTTCATGGGATGTTGCCATGGAGGAGAGAATTCCTTCTGCATCACAGAGGCCGTTTCTGCACTACACTGCTATGGTGCTCTTATTCCACTTTCAACCTCCTATGGAAACCTGAGGTTTGCAGTTGAGGGAGGGGACCTTTAGGATTCTCAGCCAGAGAGCTCTTTGGCCTCAGGAAACTCCAACCAGAATTCCACAAGAGGTTGAAAGTGGAGGAATAGCACTAGAAGAATGTAGTGTGAAAGTGGCCAGAGTCAAAAGGATCATAGAGGAGTTGAAAGGACTCCAAGGGTCATCTTGTCCAACTTTCTACAGATGTAGGAAATGTGGAGCAAAAGCAGCCCTGCAATATTTGTTTAAAAACTTCCAGTGATGTCGAGAGAGTCCCCAACCTTTCAAGGGAGTTTGTTCAACTTTTGAAGAGCTTTTGTTCTCAGGAAGTTCTTCCAAATGTTTAGCTGGAATCTCCTTTCATAGATTTGGAGCACATCAACTTAGATGCTACTGTCCAGAGCAGCAGAGCTGAAGCTCATGCATCTTTCACATGATGACAGCCTGTGTCTTTCCACAAAGAAAAAGACCATGTGGGTGTAAAACCCAGTCTCCTTTCTGCAAATGCTTTTGTGCAAAAATTGTCTTTTGTGCAAAAAAAAAAAAAAAATTAAAAAAATTGGTTGATCATTTTCTCGACAGTATGTTACTGTTTGCTAATGTTTGTTGCTGTTGTGTGTCCTCAAATTGTTTCCAACTTATGGTGACCCTAAGATGAGCCTGTCATGGCGTTTTCTTGGCTAGATTTCTTCAGAGAGGGTTTGCCTTTGCCTTCCTCTGAGACAGAGAGAGTGTGACTTGCCCAAGCTCACCCAGTGGGTTTCATGGCCAAGCGGGGAATTGACCATTGATTTCTCACAGTCCTGGTCTGACACCACACTGGCTCATCTTTGGTAAAATAGCCTTTCTGATTGAGTTAGAGGGAGAAAGGTGAGTCTTTGAGGGATGAGATGACCATCTGTAATTAAAACTGCAAAAAGTGAAACCTAGGATAATGGGAGGGGGGAACTTCTGTATCTGTGGGCCCATGGGGCAGTCAAGGGGAGGGAATGAAGTCCAAGCCCGACCAACCCCTAGGGTAAACCCATGGCAGAAAGGATCAGAGGGACCTCTTCTGTGATGCTTTCCAAGTTGGGATTTAGATGACAGACCTGGTGATGCTTTTTCATTCCTTCATGGCTGCTGATTCATTGGCATCCTCTGAATTTTTCTCTCCTCCAGCCCTCTTCAATCTAATTCCTGTGGGTCTTCGTGTGGTGGCCATCCAGGGTGTGAAGGCGGGCCTCTACGTGGCCATGAATGCTGAGGGGTATCTCTACAGCTCAGTAAGTTCAGTGCTTGGCTTTTCAGGCATCTTTGATGCCAATGAGATGAAATTGTTTGCTGAGAGTCTCTGGGTAAAGTTGAAGCTTACGTTTGGTTCTTAGCCAAGGAGTTGGTTCTCAGCCTAGATATTAGCCAATGTCCTGAGACGTCCTTACAGCTACAGAAGTTGATGTTTTAATGACAGGGTTCAGTTACTGGTTGACCTCCTCTTAGTTAGTCCCAACTATTCAATCAGTTGTTGAGTGGTGAGTCAACACATGAATAAATGCCATTGATTGAATGGTTCTACCCTGGTCAGACGAAGGACAGGGTTGAGGACGATGTTCTCTAGATATTAGCCAATGTCCTGAGAAGTCCTCACAGCTACAGAAGTTGATGTTTCAATGACAGGGTTCAGTTACTGGTTGACCTCCTCTTAGTTAGTCCCAACTATTCAATCAGTTGTCGAGTGGTGAGTGAACACATGAGTAAATGCCATTGATTGAATGGTTCTACCCTGGTCAGACGAAGGACAGGGTTGAGGACGATGTTCCCTAGATATTAGCCAATGTCCTGAGACGTCCTCACAGCTACAGAAGTTGATGTTTCAATGACAGGGTTCAGTTACTGGTTGACCTCCTCTTAGTTAGTCCCAACTATTCAATCAGTTGTTGAGTGGTGAGTCAACACATGAATAAATGCCATTGATTGAATGGTTCTACCCTGGTCAGACGAAGGACAGGGTTGAGGACGATGTTCCCTAGATATTAGCCAATGTCCCGAGACGTCCTCACAGCTACAGAAGTTGATGTTTCAATGACAGGGTTCAGTTACTGGTTGACCTCCTCTTAGTTAGTCCCAACTATTCAATCAGTTGTTGAGTGGTGAGTCAACACATGAGTAAATGCCATTGATTGAATGGTTCTACCTTGGTCAGACGAAGGACAGGGTTGAGGATGACGTTCCCTAGATATTAGCCAATGTCCCGAGACGTCCTCACAGCTACAGAAGTTGGTGTTTCAATGACAGGTCCGTGGTCCTGGATGTATTATGATTGTCCTGGCTGCATTCTGTATTCAGTGGAGCTACTCTGAATTAGCATATAAATTGATCATAATCTAGAACAAATCTGTACAGGACAGCCAAGCCAAAGGAATGGGCCAACTCAGGCAGTGGGTTGGAGGGTGCCATTAAGAGGGGCTAAAGGGGTGGTGGTGGTGAAGCATGGCGGAGAGGAATGTATTATGGGAGATCATGCACCAGGGGATGACGCACTCCTCATTAACGAGTGCCAAGGATGTGTCCCCTTTCAATGTCTTGTAAGACTGTATCATGTGATTTCTAATTTGCAATATTTCACATGTCAATTACGGGGCTTGCGTTGTGCTCAGAAGGATGAAAAGGTTTTTCATGTGCTGTAATTAACCCACATTAACTGTGCCGAGCGGTCGGGAAGGTGGTTTCCTGAGGCCGGGCGTGAGTTGAACGTAAGGGTAGAAATTTTTGCAAAAGCAAAATGCTTAATAAAATGTGCCTATTTGACTAATTCCACCCACAGTTGCTTCTTAAAAGTGGTGTGGAAGGTCATGGGGAGGTGGTTCATCAGGGACTCGTTTAAAATAAATGATTGATGCTTGCTGATTTGTGAAAGAGGGCAGTTGTTTGGTAGTCATGTCTTCACGCTTCACTGGATTCTCCTTGATTGCTGCCTGATTACGGCTGCTCTTAAGGTGCGGACATGCGGCCCGTCCCACGTTTGGATTGTGGGTGGGTTGGATTCTGGCCTCTCCTGTGCATGGCTGGACCGCCAGGCCAACTGAGGCTGCAACCCTCCCGCACATGGACCTGGAAGGGGGTCCCGGCTGATCAGGAGATCTGTTCTAGCGGCCCTCAGCTTCTCCAAACTTCATTGCCAGACAGCTGAGTCTTTTTTAAGTAATTTTTTCTAAGAGGTTTCAAAATATAATAAAAGGAAAAGCAAGCAAAAGGAAAAAAGGGGAAAAGATGTCGAAAGTAATACAAAACAAAAGGGAGCTTGGCTTCTCACGCTCTTTTTGGCAGGTACACGTACATATAACATAATCAAACCTCTCTCTGAACATTTCCGCACGACACTCTTATAGCGCAATGATTGCACTTTCAACCTCCTATGGAATCCTGGGGTTTGCAGTTCCGAGAGGGGCCAGCCGGCCCCTCCCGGAACTGCAAACCCCAGGATTCCATAGGAGGTTGAAAGTGCAATCATCGCGCTATAAGAGTGTCGTGCGGAAATGGCTCCGGTTGCGCTACATGATTCATTTCTTCCGCTAACAACCTCATACTAATTGTCAACCCAGAAGTTGCCAAATCATTTTCTTTTCTCCAGAAAAAGTCTGTCAGGAGTTTCCAGTCTTTCAGAAGTATCTCCAGTGATTTTTCTCTAATCAAAGCAGATAGCTTATCCATTTCTGCTAGCTTAATCAATTCCAACAGCTGTTCCTTCCTTGTAGGTATTGTTAAGTCCATCCATCTTTATGCGTCCTACCAGAGGACTGCAATGTTGTAGCTCAGGGAAGTGTGCTGGATCTGTGGTTCTCAGCCGTCCCAGATGTTTTGGACTTCGTCTCCGGAAAGCCCCAGTTAAAAAGGCATTTGAAGTGGTTGGGCATTTTTTGTGCAACACACAATGTCTGCCTTCAGTTCAAAGCTGTGAACGTTGAGCTGCACAAGCTGTGCCATTGTACCTACAGATAGAGTTTGGCTACCTGTACGGACATGCCTGCTCATTCCCTTGTGTGTCTGGTTGTGCAACGTTGCAATTCGTCCCAAGGGCAGCATAGCAGAATCCATATGAAACATCCTGAGTAAACATTAGGAGGGACTTCATGATGATAAGAGCGGCTTGGCAGTCAAAAGTGGTAGACTGTCCTCTGTATTACTGTTTTTAAATACAGAAGTTAAAAAGAGTCCGTCAGTCATCCATTTGGAAATCTCTAGTACTGAAGAGTCCACCTTCTGAGAAAGTCTATTCTGCCGCCAAACAGCTGAGAATTATAGAATCATAGAAGCTGGAAGGAATCCCAGGGACCATCTAGTCCAACCCCTTGCTAGGGAAGGGTCCACAACTAAAGCTCTTCTTAGTGATGCCCATCCAATGTTTGTTTAAGGACCACCAAAGACAGAGAGTCTTTCTGTACTACGCTGTCATAGTGCTATTATTCCGCTTTCAACCTCCTGTGAAATTCTGGGGTTTGTAGTTTCCTGAGGCTCAAGAGCTCTCTGGCTGAGAATTCTAAAGCAAACCCCAGGATTCCACAAGATGTTGCACATGGAATAATGTTGCACATGGAATTCTAAAGCAAACCCCAGGATTCCACAAGTTGTTGCACATGGAATAATAGCACTATAACTGTAGTGCAGAAAGGCCCAGAGAGGCCACCATCCTTCTTCCTAATGTTTAGGTGGAATCTAAACCCACTGTGTTCTAGTCTTGGGAGTGGCAGAAAACACGCTTGCTCCGTCTTCTGTGCGACGTTCCTTCAGATATTTACAGATCTCGATCAAAGCTACCTTCAGTATAAAATACTGTACTTTACAATTTGCAGGAAGGCCTGTTCAAAGCCCACTTGAGAACTCCACATAACTAGAGCTTGGATTAATTTGTTTGTTTGTTTGGACAGCGACTTCCAAAGCAAGTCAGCCAGTGTAGCTGGTGGTTGTGTTGGCTCTGAGATTTTTGGAATTGTAGCCCAAAGTACTAAACTTTGCAAGCTCAGCTCTGGAGGAGCAGCAACCAAAGCTTGCTCCACCTCCTGCAAGACTCCCCTTCATTCAGTAATAGAGGTCTGCCATGTCGCCTCTCCGTCTTCTCTTCCCCAAACTAAATAGACCCAGCTCGCTTAGTTGTTCCCTGTAGACCTTAGCTTCCAGCCTTTTTAGCATCTGGGTCACCCTCCTCTGGGCACATTGCAGAGGAAGAAGTCCTTCCTAATATTTAATTGGAATTTCCTTTCTTGTAATTTGAATTGGTTCGGGCCCTACCCTATGGAGCAGCAGGAGAGAAACTCATTCCATCTTCCGCATGATGGCAGCCCTTTTGTATATGGAAGGATGGCTATCTTCTAGGTCTCATTGTGTAGTTACACTGGTGTAAGGCCCCTGGTGCCAGCAGCTGCACTTTCTTGGTCCCCATGGAAAGATGGTCTCCAGAACATGTTTGAGCAAGCAGTTCCGCCACATGAACAAAAGTTCACAAATGGTTGCAAGTGTGTATGCTTGCAAATCCTAAGACACTTCCCTTAGGAGAGCAGCCGCACAACAGTATTCACTGCCTTGAGGTTGCCGTTGCATTTGTACAACATGCAGTGGCTTTGTGAGTCTACAATTTTTCTGTGCAAATCTGTAACAGGATCTTAGCCATGGACTATGGACAGGCTAAGAATCCAAATACCTGTGAAGGCACCAGTTCCTTTCTGATCTTGGAAGCTGAGCAGGGTCAGTCTTGGTTAGTACTTGGATGGGAGACGGCCAATGAATACCAGGTGCTGGAGGCTCTATTTCAGAGGCAGGAACTGGCAAAACAATCTCTGAGTGATTCCTGCTTAAGAAAATTCATCGGGTCGCCATAAGTTGACAGGAGATGTGAAGGCTCACAGACAAATACATGCGGAGGAGCTTGTGTTTGCTTGGCTGCCCTGAAGATTGGGCTGCCTGGATTGGAAAAAAAAGCAAATTCCCTCTGCTGCCTTTTAAAATAAATTAAGCTGGAAACAGCATGGATATTTCTAGAATTACAGACCATTCTTTTTGTTAAAAATCAGATCTGTTGTTTTTTCCACCACCGACAGGCCGTCCCTTGCCACTTATCTCTGGCTCAGCATTCCGTTTGAGTAGGCAAAGTGTAATTAAATTATTTAGTGGAAGTGGTTTGGAAAGTGAAGAGAGTGCCATCTGCAATATTAAAAAAAGAAATCCCATCTCTCTTCTGAGAGAGGAAAGTGTGTGAGTGTGTGAGTGGGGTGTGTGTGTGTGAGAGAGAGAGAGAGAGAGAGAGAGAAAGAACAGATTCAGGATGTGCAGTTCTTTGCTCCAAATGCACAAATTGGGGCTCCATTTTACCGTACTCTCAGCATTCTGGCCAATGGAAGCAGGAAATGATTATGCAAATGCTGGGTGTGTCTGTTTGATGTGTGTGTTTTTAAGAGCTCCAAATAACATTTTTGAAAAACCAGCTCAGGTCCCCTTGGGATGGTTTTCAGCTCATCCTCCTCCTCCTGCTCCACCACTTTCTTTGCATGATAATAAACCGTCTCTGGTGGCCCATCTTAGCAGAAGGCCTTTCCCTTTCCGAGTTGGGCTTAAACTCTTCCATCCACGCCTCTCCTCAGTGCAGGGAACAGCTCCGTCTCTGTAAATCCACGGTTGCCAGCCAGAACCGGGCCCACAGTGCCGCATTTTTATTTGTCATTCCCCCCTTGGCACCGTTCTGCTCTGCCCCTGCCACCACCGAGCTCCCATTTTGCACTAGCTGAGTGCTGGATGTTGCACAGCAGGAATAGGCAATTGTGTCCCTTCAGATTTTTTTTGGATTGCAACTCCCATAATCCCTCACTGTTGGCTGTGCTGACTTGGCCTGGTGGGAGCGGTAAGACAGCAACGTCTGTTGTCCAGCCCTGGAATAGGCATCGCTGTCACATACAGTCAAGCTCGCTTCGACATGCGCACCCCTTTGAATCAGAGAGCTGCAAGACTCCCTGTCGCCAGCAGTCCAGCAAAAGTCTTTCAGACCCAGGAGCACCATGCCTGCCTTGAGCGAGTCTGCCCACCTGGAATGCAGCCTTTCTCTTTTCCTACAGCATTCCACTTTGCTGGGCATTATCGTCTTTTCCAGTAAGCCAAATCGGCCCCTGGTGTATCCAGAGAACAAGAATTTGGGGCTCGATTTGCGCTTGGATCCATTGATTCCTCTTGTTTGGTGATCTGTGGTATGCATAGAAGTCTCCAGTCCTTAAAAATCTTGTTGTTCTCCTTCCTCTTCCTGTTTCCATTGTTGATACGTGATATAGAATCATAGAAATGTAGAGTTGGAAGAGACCCCAGGGGCCATCCAGTCTAACCCGCTGCATGCAGGAACACCCTCAAAGCACTCCCTTGGACAGATGGCCATCCAGCCTCTCCAAGGAAGGAGATTCCACTACACTCCATGGAGGCAGCAGATTCCACTGCCGGACAGCCCTGACTGTCAGGAAGTTCTTCCTGAGGTTCAGGTGGAATCCCCTTTCCTGCAGCTTGAATCCATTGCTCCTTGTCCTGGTCTCTGGAGCAGCAGAAAACAAGCCCTCTCCCTCCTCTACGTGGCATCCCTTCAAATATCAAATTGACTTCCACTTGCAGCCACCCTCTTCAAGAGATACCTCCCCCAAGAGATGCTGTTGTTAACAGCCTTGCTCGGGTTTTGCAAACTCACGTCTTGCAACTCTGTGGCTTCCTTGACTGAGACGGTCCAGCTGCAATGCTGTCCCTCTTTTTTCCTCCAGCTTTCAGGTTTTCCCAGCATTTTCATCTCTTCCAGTGATTTCCATTTTCTCATAGTATGCCCAAGGTACAGCAGCCCAGCTCAGTTGTCTTGGCTCCCAGCAGAAGATCAGGCTTGACTTGCTCTTAGAGCTGTTGGTTTGACTTTTTTGGCAACCCATGATCTCATAGAATCATAGAAATGTAGAGTTGGAAGAGACCACACAGGCCATCCAGTCCAACCCCCTGCCATGCAGGAACACCCTCAAAGCAATCCCGACAGATGGCCATCAAGCCTCTGCTTAAAAACCTCCAAGGAAGGAGGAGACTCCACCACACTCCATGGAGGCAGCAGATTCCACTGCCGGACAGCCCTGACTGTCAGGAAGTTCTTCCTGAGGTTCAGGTGGAGTCTCCTCTCCTACAGCTTGAATCCATTGCTCCTTGTCCTGGTCTCCAGATCAGCAGAAAACAAGCCCTCTCGTTCCTCTACGTGGCATCCCTTCAAATATTTAAACATGGCTATCATGTCCCCTCTTAACCTTCTCTTCTGCAGACTAAGGCTCTTTCCAGCACCACAAAGTAAAATGGGATTTTGTCCTAAACTGTCCTGTAGCATCTGCCGAGCGATCCTTTCTTCCCTTCTCAGTATTCAGATTTGTCGATGAAGCCTTGTTCCACTTTCCATTTCTGGGTGAGTTTAGAGATAACAGGTCCTCCACTGTGGTGGCCCAGCAGGTATCTGTTCCGTATTTTGTTGTTCACCCCTGCCTCTGCTTCTTCTATTTTTGCTGATACCAGACCCAATCCAGTCATAATTGGAGGCCAATAGTGGTGAAAGGTGAAAGGAGAAGAATGCGTGGAGGGGAACTCTATTTGCAAATAAATAAATAAATAAAAGGTGCCTTCTTTTGTGTCCAAAAGAGACGCAGCCCGTGTAACCTCAGCTGGGCATCAGAACGCAAAGGTAGATTCACAGCACCCATAAATACTTTTATCATTTTATTTGTTTGTTTGGCTGGCTGAGCTGTTGTTGCATTTTTGTGCCTCCTGAATAATGTATTTTTTACTTATAAGGTCTGCAGAAGAGAAGGTTAAGAGGGGACAGGAGAGCCATGTTTAAATATTTGAAGGGATACCATGTAGGGGAAGGAGAGGGCTTGTTTTCTGCTGCTCCAGAGACCAGGACAAGGAGCCATGGATTCAAGCTGCAGGAAAGGAGATTCCACCTGAACCTCGGGAAGAACTTCCTGACGGTCAGGGCTGTCCAGCAGTGGAATCTGCTGCCTCGGAGTGTGGTGGAGTCTCCTTCCTTGGAGGTTTTTAAGCAGAGGCTGGATGGCCATCTGTCAAAGGGAGTGCTTTGAGGGTGTTCCTGCATGGACTGGATGGCCCCTGGGGTCTCTTCCAACTCTACATTTCTATGATTTCTATGATAAGAAAAAAAAGAACATAAGCCATTTCTGCACTAGCCTGTTATAGCGCGGCGATTCCACTTTCCACATCCTCTGGAATCCTGGGGTTTGCAGTTTTGGGAGGGGCCAGTCGGCCCCTCCCGAAACTGCAAGCCCCAGGATTCCAGAGGATGTGGAAAGTGGAATCGCCGTGCTATAACAGGCTAGTGTGGAAATGGCCATAGTAGCTTGCCATAAAGACTGCTTTGACAGGTTTGAAGCTGCCCCAGATGGGGCACAGGGGTGAAAAAAATGCAAAATAAAAGTTGTAATAGAGGTAAAAACTGATCCCAAATGCCTTCTTGGGGTGGCGGGGGGGCATTTTTTACCGCATTTGGAGGGTCCTTGGTCTCTTCCAGGCCCAGGCCTTTATTAAAGGCAGGAAGTGGATAGGAATGACTTCCATTCACATGTATCAGATGACCTTGTCAGAGTCGAGAGCTGGGCCAAAACTAACGAAAGAAATTTCAACAGAGATAAATATAAGGTTCTACATCTAAGAAGAACAAAATGCGCAAATATAGGATGAGTGACACCTGGTGTGAAGGCAGTATGTGTGAAAAAGATTTTAGTAGACTACAACATGAACACGAGTCCCCAATGTGATGCAGCAGTCATAAAGGCCAATACAGTTCTGAGCTGGATCAATAGGATTACAGTGTACACATCAAGGGGAATAGCAGAGCCAGTCCATTTTGTTTTGGTCAGACCTCACTTGGAGGAATCCTGTGTCCACAGTTCAAGGAGGTCACTGACGTGTCCGCAAGAGGTTGACCAAGATGGTCAAAGGTCTAGAAACCAAGCCATGTAAGGAATAAAACAGGCAGCTGGGTACGTTTAGGTCGGAGAAGAGAAGTCTGAGAGCTGAAGCAAAAGGGACATCTTTAAATATCTGAAGGGGTGTCATATAGAAGATGGAGTCAGCTTGTTTTCTGCTGCTCCAGAGACTAGGATGCAAAACAATGAATTCAAATGGCAAGAAAAGATATTCTACCTAAACATTGGGTAGAGCTTCTTTACCGTAAGAGCTTCTATGATGGTGGTACAGACTGGCTCAGAGGGCAGTGGGCTCCATCTTTGGGGGTTTCTGATGGGAATTTGGGATACTTTAGCTATATTTTTTTAGGGATACTCTAGCTGTGAATTACTGTAGGGCAAAGGATCCACCTGGAATCATAGAATCATAGAAATGTAGAGTTGGAAGAGACCCCAGGGGCCGTCCAGTCCAACCCCCTGCCATGCAGGAACACCCTCAAAGCACTCCCTTTGACAGATGGCCATCCAGCCTCTGCTTAAAAACCTCCAAGGAAGGAGACTCCACCACACTCCCTTGAGGCAGCAGATTCCACTGCCGGACAGCCCTGACTGTCAGGAAGTTCTTCCTGAGGTTCAGGTGGAATCTCCTTTCCTGCAGCTTGAATCCATTGCTCCTTGTCCTGGTCTCTGGAGCAGCAGAAAACAAGCTCTCTCCTTCCTCTACGTGGCATCCCTTCAAATATTTAAACATGGCTCTCATGTCCCCTCTTAACTTTCCCTTCTGCAGACTAAACATACCCAGCTCTCTAAGTCTATACTCATAGGGCTTCATGGCTTCCAGACCCTCCACCATTTTGGTCACCCTCCTAAATAGAAAGGAATAGGAAGAACTGTTCTCAGCAAGGGCTGTTCAATAATAAGGCAGACTACTGGTGGAAAGATGCTCTCCTTCCTTGGAGGTTTTTAAACAGGGGCTGGA
This sequence comes from Ctenosaura bakeri, assembly GCA_948474755.1. Taxonomy (NCBI): domain Eukaryota; kingdom Metazoa; phylum Chordata; class Lepidosauria; order Squamata; family Iguanidae; genus Ctenosaura; species Ctenosaura bakeri. The sequence goes on along the minus strand of CAOLHI010002426.1, from coordinate 27,211 downwards.
CAGCCATCTCTCGGGACTGTCTTGGGTGCGCATTCCTGGATGGCAGCAGGTTGGACTAGATGACCTCGGCAGTCCTTTCTCACTCTGTTATTCAATGAATGTACTCTATCTAGTTGGAAGTAATAGCAAGATTTAGGCTGCCGTGGCTGGATTAAAAAGAATGAGAAAGGAGCAAACAGTACATTTGCAAAAGAAGCCCAGTGATGAAACAAAATTCTTATATCAGATGGGGGAAATTCTAAATATTTCTTAATGTGAGGGAGTGCTGTTTGAAAACGTCAGTCTTGTTTTGTCTGTTAATCCTGCTCAAAGTCTGTTCCCCTCTTCCATGGTCCTTTTTGCTTTCTTCCTCTGTTTCCCTGGGATATTTATTCTCATTCATCGAAATCAGGAGCCGTAAGGGCAGAGAGCTGTATGCGAATTTCATTGTGCCTTTTTAAATTCTTGTTTTCCTGTCTGCAGTGCTTTACATTCAGGGAATGACAACAGCTTTATGAATAAATGCAAATGGACCGGACTGTACAGACACACTTTTAATTTTCCTTCCATCTGGATCGTAATTCTTTGGTCGTGATGGTTGCAGAAAGCAAAGCTGCATCCGAGAGGACACTGAGATGGACCTTTTGGCTCGGTGCCTGGCCAAATATTAGAGTCTTTCATATAGAAGACAGCTAAATAAACAAGCTGTATCAAGCTAAAAGCTCAGCTTCCGTTTCCACTGTGACTTAAATGGGAGTTAAATGGAGCCTTTCATGTCAGGTTTTATCCCAAACTCTGGCCATTTCCACACGAGTCTGTTATAGCGCGATGATTCCACTTTCAACCTGCTATGGAATCCTGGGGTTTGCAGTTCTGGGAGGGGCCGGCTGGCCCCTCCCGAAACTGCAAACCTCAGGATTCCATAGGAGGTTGAAAGTGGAATCATCGCGCTATAACAGACTTGTGCGGAAATGGCCTCTGAAGGACCAATCCAGGGTGCTAGCCTTATCCCTAAAAGGGATTCAGCACCTTGGACAGGTCCTTTAAAACCTGGAGTGGATTCGCCATCCCACTGACATGGAAGCCAGCAGCCCCCACTCACTTAACCATTTAGTAGCTTCTGCCTTTTAACCCAGCACATTTATTCGTCCACTAAAACCCATATCTTCTACTCTCTATCAGCTCCGGGCAGATTAGAGTAAAATCGGTTTAAGCAATTTAAAATTTAAAACAGCGTCTGTACAGATTTGGATGAAATCATGAGGTCCCAAGGGTTTGATTAAAAGTTAGCTTTTAAATTGGCACTGGAATAAAACTAATGGGGCTGCCAACCTGGCCTCGAAGGGGAGATTTCCACCGCTGTGGCGCTGCCGTGGATGTGATCTTGTCCCATTTTCTCACACTGTGGGACACCGAGGAGGGTCTGAGGGGCATTCTTGCTGTGAGATCTCTCCCATTCCCTTCCCCTTTGATGGGGAAAAGTGAGATATGGGCTCTTAGCTCTTGATAACCATCTGCATCTTCCCCAGTGCAGAATTTATCTATGATTATCTATGATTATTCCTGTGAGCATAGAGTTGGAAGAGGGCCCAAGGGCCATCTCATTGAACCCCATTCTGCTATGCAGGACAATACAATTGAAACAACCCAAGAGATGGCCCTCCAGCTTCTCTTTAAAAATCTCGAAAGAAAGAGACACCGACACACTTCCAGGCAGCAGCGTATTCCACTTCATTCCAAATTGCTCTTACCATCAGTAAGTTCTTCCTAATACAGAAATATAGGATGGGGGACACGTGGCTGGATAGCAGTGCGTGTGAAAGGGATCTAGGAGTCTTCATAGACCACAAGCTGAACATGAGCCAGCAGTGTGATGCGGCAGCCAAGAAAGCCAATGCAATTCTCGGCTGCATCAATAGGAGTCTGGTGTCTAGATTGAGGGAGGTACTGGTACCACTCTACTCTGCTTTGGTTAGACCCCATCTTGAATCCTGTGTCCAGTTCTGGGCACCCCAATTCAAGAAGGACCTGGTCAAGCTGGAGCAAGTCCAGAGGAGGGCGACCAAAATGGTGAGAGGCCTGGAAGCCATGAAGCCCTATGAGGATAGACTTAGAGAGCTGGGCATGTTTAGTCTGCAGAAGAGAAGGTGAAGAGGGGACATGATAGCCATGATTAAATATCTGAAGGGATGCCACGTAGAGGAGGGAGCAGGCTTGTTTTCTGCTGCTCCAGAGACCAGGACAAGGAGCAATGGATTCAAGCTGCAGGAAAGGAGATTCCACCTGAACCTCAGGAAGAACTTCCTGACGGTCAGGGCTGTTCGGCAGTGGAATATACTGCCTCCATGGAGTGTGGTGGAGTTTCCTCCTTCTTTGGAGGTTTTTAAGCAGAGGCTGGATGGCTATCTGTCCAAGGGAGTGCTTTGAGGGTGTTCCTGCATGGCAGAATGGGGTTGGACTGGATGGCCCCTGGGGTCTCTTCCAACTCTACATTTCTATCATTCTATGATTCTAATGTTCAGGAGGAATCTCTTTTCCTATAGTATGAGGCCATTGCTCCATATCCTGGTCTCTGGATTAGCAGAAAACAAGCTTGCCCCCTCTTCCTTCCCTTCTAGTATTTCAACATGGCTTTCAGGTCCCTTCTTCATCTTCTCTTCTCCAGCCTAAACACCCCCAGCTCCCTAAGCTGCTTCTCAGTGGTTTCCAGGCGTTTGACCGTGTTGGTCACTGTCCCCTGGATATGCTCTCATCTTCAAAGAATAAATCAGAGACCCCCACTCTAGGCAACTAGAAATAAGGATTTTGTTAATGGACCAAAGTTATGTCTTGCATGCTGTTTCCAGATGTTACAGACATCAGAATGAGTTCGAGGGGTGACTTCTCCCTAAGCACAGACAAGTGATTAAGACGATCATTTGTGGGCATCTGGAAGTGATTGCAAGCCATTGGAAATGAAAGAGAAAAGGAAATAATAGAGCTGGTGGCGCTGTGCCTTGCAGTGGTCAGCTTAAAGCAAGGGCCCTCCAAGTCTGTTTTTGTGGCCCTCGGCTCCTCTAGAGACCCTGGACCCCTTTTCTGTCCCTTCTTTCAAAATAGAGAGGATGAATTACGTCTCCTGGAGGCTTCCCCTTTCACCCACACTGTACAACGTTAAAAATACTTTTTTCCCCAAAATCAGAATGTGGTTTCTATCTCCTTCTGAATTGTGTTTTTTTTTGGGGGGGGGCAATCTGTGTGGTACACCCCCCCCCCAAAAAAACAAGGGTTTCAGGGGGGAAAAAGTGGCCCTGGGCCCATCCCAGTTGTCCACCCACCCCCCATTTTAAAGTCTCCTTTATGAGCCTATTGGAACCTGCCTCCTCTCAGGCCATTTCCACACCACACTGTTATAGTGCTATTGTTCCACTTTCAATATCCTATGGGAATCCTGGAGTCTGCAGTTTAGGGAGGGAACCTTTAGAATTCTCAGCCAGAGAGCTCTTGGGCCTCTGGAAACTACAAACCCCAGAATTCCACAGGAGGTTGAAAGTGGAATCATAGCACTATAACAGAGTAGTGTGGAAATGGCCTCAGTCTTCTCTCTCCAGCCTCCGCTCAGTCATCTTGGCTTCTCAGAGAACTTCATCATGCCCAACATGGCTGTATCTTCAGCAACGTGGCTTCCCTTAAATTCTCCCAATCTGTTTGATCGTTTGATATGGACCAGAGCTCATTATGTGTTTCTTCTGATCTTGTTACGAGTAGACACAGTTGCTTTTCACATGCATTACATTTCACGTGTTGTGAGTAGATGGAAACTGTTGCCCTTGCATGGGGTCTTTCTTTTCAAATAAATAAATAAATAAATAAATGCCTAGGATTCATAGATTGTACTAAGGTACAATCTATGAATTTCCCACACCATGTTAGTAGTTCTCTATGCATTCCAACGAATAGTTGGTAACCTACTCTAGAATTGCAATTTTTTTCATGGTTTACTATTTGGGTATACATATCCATGTTGTTGACACTATCATTGTGGGTTGTTATGTTTTCATACATGTTTAATATATTATGTACCATTTGACCAGTGATTTGCATCTGCACTATATTTGCAGCTGCGTAAGAGAAATTCCAAAAGTATATCCATTGCCAATGCTGTTAAGTACCCTTGAATGATGTGCAATTATTAGGAGTGGGAAGAATTTTCAAAACTATTTGAAAAAAAAAATGGGTAGAAAACATGTTGTTTGAAATGTCAAGAAATCTTGACAAGAAGATCCTGTACTGATGACAATCTTGGCAGTTCTGTACTTATTCTGCACAAAATGTGCATGTTCAACACAGAAATCAGCATTTTCTGTGTGGGAAACTGCATTTTTGCACAGAAAATAGCACTTCTGCACAGAATTATGCCTAGAAAATGTTGCTTCCTACGAAGAAGATTCTATATTTGGCAACTTATTATGCACAAAATTCACACATGGCTACTTTGCGTAGGAAATAGCACTTTCTGTACGTGAAACAGCACTTTCTGTGCAGAAAATAATATTTTGCACAGAAAAATGCTGCTTTCCATGAAAATCACCACGTGTGGATTTTGCACGGAACAAGTCCCAGACTGTGCATAGTCTTTGAAAACTGCATAGGTTTTTTTGTTTTGTTTTGTTTCTTTTTTAGAAAAAGCTAAAATTCTTACTTGCTTCCTTGGAGAAGAAGGTCAGTGGAGAACTACATTTCGGGTAATTACCCATCAGTGCTTACAATGTACCACTTTTTTCCCTGGGGTTGCAGATACAGTCCCTGTGCATTATTCCCCATGGCACAAGGAAGAATCAGCAGTTGTGTGCATCTGCATAAAACACCAAAGGGCTTCTAGCCAGAAGGACCTTCAGACTTTGCCAGTTTGGAACTGGTCCATTCCAAGGAGATAAATGCCAATTTGGGTGAGCTCAAGCTGGGCCTACGTTTTCCTCTTTCTTGAAAGCCTGTCTCTTTTTATCATTGCAAATCTTTTTTTTCATTTGCCACGTCTCTTCATAATGTGGAATATTCTGGTTTAAAAAGGAAAGAAAAATCCACTACCCTGTTCAAACAGATTTTGAGTACAAGGGTGAATGGAGTAGGCCGCTCAAATGGGTTGAAAGTCTGGTGGGATGGTTATTCATTTCCTTTCCTTTTCTGCTACTTTATGTGGCAGAAAGTAAGCCTTTTCCAGAATTGCTGCAGTGATTTTGTGTGTCTGGGGCATAAAACTCTGCAGTGTGGCAGCCCTGGTGGGTCTTTTTATTTCCCTGTACAATTCAGGGCTCACCAGAGATTCTTCTAGGTTTTTGTGACATTATCTGCTGCAGTTGTACCATGATTATGAATGGTGACTTTGCAAGTCACTTAAAAAATAAAAAAACAACTCCCAAACCAAAAACGATGGCCAGTACAGTCCTCCCTTCACATTTGCAGGTTTGAGCTTTGCAAATTTAATTATTTGCGAGTGCTTGCGCCTCCCCCTCCCAGTCCTCTTGTTTTCATTCCCTTGCATTTTGCCTGGTTGTGGAGAAGGGAAGCAAGCACGCCTGGGAAAAATGCAAGGGAATCAGGAGGCATCCATAAGTGTTCTTCCTCCAGGGCTCCCCCTCCTTTTCCCATGCATTTGGTGGCCCCAGTGAGAGAAAGTGTGCTGAGGCAAAATGCAAAGGAATGGGACTGGGGAAGGCTTGTATGAGCCCCCTTCCCCCCTGTGGAGCTCCCCCTTCCCATTGCCATGCATTTGGCCCCGGCACGGAGAACCGGCACCAAGGCAAGATGCAAGAGAATGGGCGGAAGCCCCAGAAGGGAAGAGAAGGGGAGCATAGAGGGGCGTTTATTTGCATCTCCCCCCTTTCTCAAGGGTTCTTTACTCCAAACCCTCATGAAAGTGGAGGGACCACTGTATTCTCTATCAGCTACACAATGAAATGAGCTGTCACACTGAAAACAGCACTAATTTAAAGCAGTCTGTAAATTACATTTATCTAAGTAACTTCTCCTGGTAATGTCTTATTCCCCCAACTTCCCCACCCCAAACCTGACAGAAACCTCAGTCATCTGTGCTCTGACTGCTGGAAGAACGTACCTCCTTCTCCCCAGGCAGCAGATGCCCAGAACAGTAGGTTGGGGAGGGGGTGTGGACCGTGGCCATAGGGTCGTAATCATGACCAGTTATGGATAAGAAGATGTAGGTAACAGTTCCATATTCATGATTGCCACTCGGCCATGATGGTGACACTGTTGCAACAGTCATAAATAGACTTAACTAAGTAGCTGATGCAGAATACTGGGCTGTATGTATGTATGTATGTATGTATATGCACAGTAATACAATAATACAGGCTGAAATCCTGTTGGTTCGTTTGACACTTAAGGTTCCCCTACAAAAGCAGAGGAGGTTTCAGTCCAATGAGGAATGTCAACATCGAGTCCAAGATCATGGAAGCAGAGTTGCATGTATGGATGCCATTGTGCATGAAACATGGAAGCACGCTGTGGTTGCAAATACATGCACACCAGTTGTGTCTTGGTGTAGCTGTACAACACTGCTGCTCAGCACAAGGGTTGTGCAGCACACTTAGTGCATACCTGCGGATCTGAATGCCTTGCCACCCCCATGTAAGTTCTTGTCCAAGGTCATGGAAAGCTTCAGGTTCACAAACACACACACACACACACACACCTCCCTCCTCTCTTAATTAACCCTAGAGAGTCTGAAGACCTTTGAAAACAACTTTGTAGACTTGTAATTCGTTAACTAATTAGGGATAATATCCCACCTTCCTCTCAACATAGGTTGTGAGGTGGTTTACAACAGAGATGCAAATAAAGTACAGCTCAAAGCAGTGCTGATAATAAAAGAAGTTAAAGTACAATTAAATGAGCTGTCTCATTAAAAACAGCCTTAATCTGAAGCAGTCTGTAAACATTTAAAGCGCAGCAATAAGGATAAATTCCACAACTCACACCCTGTTGAAAGATGCTTCTGCAAGACAGAGGAATTGCCAAATGCATGTATAAATAAAAGGGTTTTTGTGTGTGGCAGAAAGCAAGCAGAGAGAAGGTCAACTTGGCTCCTTAAGTATCCCAAATGCATCCTACGGAATCCTGGGATTTATAATTTGGGGAGGCACCGGAGTTCTCTGCCCCTCCCAGAGATTCCGTAGGATAGAAAACCATGGCACTTAAAGTGGAATGATAGCACTATCGTTCTGCAGTGCAAAAGGGTCTCTAGTCTCTTTGAGTCCCTGCCCTTTTTTCTCCAAACCATTCTGTCTCCAGCCAGAATTCAAAGTGCTGGTTATGGCCTATAAAACCCTGAATGACTTTGGTCCAGGGTACTTGAGCATGTTTCCCCCATGAACCTGTCTAGGTGCTCTTCTCTTTCTCCTTGGCTTCATAGGATTGCATCATAGAATCATAGAATTTTTAAGAGACCCCAAGGGCTCTCCAGTCCACCCCTTTTCTGCCAGGCAGGAAGACACCATCAAAGCCCTCCCTTCAATAGATGACCATCCAGCCTCTGTTTAAAACCTCCAAAGAAGGAGGAGACCCCGCCACACTCCAGTGAGACAGCAGCATATTTCACTGTCGAATGGGTCTTACCGTCAGGAAGTTCTCTCTAATGTTTTAGATAGAGTCTCTTTTTCTGTAGTTTGGAGCCATTGTTCCATGTCCTAGTCTCTGTAGCAGCAGAAAACAGAGTTGCTTCGTCCTCCATATGACATCCCTACAAATAATTAAACATGGTAATCGTGTCCCCTCTTAACCTTCTCTTCTCCAGGCCAAACATCCCTGGCTTCCTAAGGCCCTCTTCATAGGGCTTAATGGTTTCCAGGCCTTCTACCATTTTGGTTGCCCTCTTTTGGACATGTCCCAGCTTCTCCATAGCTTTCCTGAACTGTGGTGCCCAGAACTGGACACAGGACTCCAGGTGGGGTCTGAACAAGGCAGAAGAGAGTGGGACCATCACTTCCCTTGACCCAGACACTAGACTCCTGTTGATGCGGCCCAGAACCACATTGGCTTTTTTAGCTGCTGCGTCGCACTGGTGACTGGATGTTCAGCTTGTGGTCTGCTAAGGCTCCGAGATCTCTTTCATGTGTAACTAAGAAAAGGCTCTGACTGAATCACGGGTACAATTGATGGGAACTCAAGACACAGCCTTCTCAGTGGCTGCCCTTGTAGGAAGGGGAGCCCTTCCTTCCTCTCCTTCTCACAGCAGGAAGAGCCTTTTGTTAGTCTGACAGGCATTGGGGAACTCAACGCTCTCAAGAAATAATTTTTTGAGGGTGCTCTGGGCTGATTTTAATTATTTTGAATTGTTTTTAATGTTTTTGATTGACAAATTCCATTTCAGTGTTGATGTTTGATACATTTCAACTACAGTAGGTCCCTGATGTCCAACAGACCAGCACCCATGGTTTCAGTTACTGACGATCTACTCCAGGGCCATGGTTGCAACCGTTGGCCAGAGTTCCTTCTCTGCATGGTGGAGGAAGTCATCTCCATCCCTTTCTGGAAAAGAGGGGCACATGGCTGCCTCCAGTTCCCTCTCTGCCAAGGACGGGGTCTCTCCTTCCTCAGTTGAGAGAGACACACAGAAAGTCCAGCTGCATGTAGTCACTCACCTCTCTCAGCTGAGGAAGGAGTCAAATACTGTTTTTTCTCAGCTGAGAGAAACATGTGGCTCCAGCCACCAGGCCTCTTGCCAAATTTGGCACCCAAGGAGGGGGATGCTCACCAAGCCCCACCAGGAAGGCAGGCAGGCAGGAAGGAAGGAGTCGAGTGGTGGAGCTTCCTCTCTCCTTCACTGTCTTGCCTGTCCTGGGGGGTCAAAGCATATCTGGCATTATCTGCATTTTTCACCCTCCATAGCAAGTCTGAGAATGCATCCTTCACAGATGTGGGGGACCTACTGTATAGTGTAAATATTTTAATTTGTAAGCTAACCTGAATCCCACGACATTTCCTCACTAGACTGTTCTAGTGCTATTGCTCCACTGGGGTTTGCAGTTTAGGGAGAGGCCTCAAAGTTTGCAAACTGGAAACTGCAGGATTCCATAGGATGCTGAAAGTGGAATAATAGCACTAGAACAGTCCAGTGCAGAAATGGCCCCAGTTTGGGCAGTCATAGTAGCAGTACTAGTAGATTATGGTGACAACAGCTACAGCCATCCTTCCGGAATTTGCCCCTGCTGCTTTTGGCTCTGCCCGCTGCTTGTGCCTCGTGATGCCCCAGCCTTCCTCTCTCTGCCGTGCTCTCCAGCTCTGTCCCAGATGCTCGTGCAATTGCGTTAAAAGCTTTTCCAGAATGTGGAAATCACTCTCTTGATAGGAATGTGAGGTGACAGGAGAACGGTGGATCTTGCTGCGTCTTCGCTGCCTTCCCTTCCCAAGAAAGTGAGGCTTTTCCCTTTTAAGGGGCCGAGGGCTCTGTGGGAGATGTATTATTGATAGTGGTGCGTGGGCGTCATGCTTGCCTGCGCATGTGCCTATGCAGAGAGACTAAACCCCCACAGGCTCTGCAGCCCACCGGGTTGGTGCAAAACATGGGGAGTTTCCTACTGAATGCTTTCTGACATGAGATTTGGGGTTGAGTCATGAGTGGGAATGTGGGCAAAGGAAGGGAGAAGGGGTGTTGAATCCCATTGCAGAGGGAAATGGAAAACTGAAACTCTTTTCAGAGGAAGGAAGAATGTAATGTGGGGAAAGTACAAGAAAACAGACAAAGGTGTGGATGGAAGCAGGAGCTGGGGTTATGGGAGGATGCTTTGGAGGATCACCAAGGAACAATGTATAAAGCCGGAAAGAATGGAATACAGAGGCTTACATGGCCCAGGATGTCATTGTTGCTAAAAGAGGGGTGGGCAGTGAGTGGCACACAAAGCATATGATCCCCCCCCAGGTATTATTGTAGCTTCAAGGGGCAAATCATATGCTCCTAGAGTTGGAAGAGACTTCAAGGGCCATCCAGTCCAACCCCATTCTGCCCTGAAGAAAGAGACAACCAAACCTCTCCCTTTGACAGATCTACTGCTGCCTCCATGGAGTGTGGTGGAGTCTCCTCCTTCTTTGGAGGTTTTTAAGCAGAGGCTGGAGGGCCACCTGTCCAAGGGAGGATTTTGATGTGGGGTCCTAGATGGCAGAAGGGGGTTGGGCTGGAGGTCCCCTGTGGTCTCTCCTGAGTCTATGATTCTATTTCAGATGACCATTCAACCTCTGTTTAAAAACCTCCAAAGAAGGAGACTCCACCACCCTACGCTGAGGCAGCAGCGGATTTCGTTGTCAAACTGCTCTTGCCATCAGCAAGTTTCTCCTAATGTTTTGGTGGAATCTCTTTTCTTGGAATCCGAATCCATTGTTCCGTAGTCTTTTTTGTCTCTAGAGCAGCAGAAAACAAACTTGCCCCTTCTTCCAATATAACACCCTTTTAAATATTCAAATATTTCAACAGGACCAGCATATTGCCTGCCATATATATGTTGGGGACTGTCATTTTTGACCCTGGAATGCCCAGCAACCCTCTCAGAGCTTCAGTGAGAGAGTTATTGGCTTTCCTGCCGAATTTTGGGGTGCCTCCCATCCTCACTGCACAGACCTTAAATATAGGCAACAGAGAGCAGCAACGCCTAGAAATGTGGCACAATGACCATTAGCAGCCCTTTAAGGCTTTGCCATTTTGTGGCAAGATGAATCTTTCAGTCTGTCTAAGATTTGGAAGAAGTGAGTACAGAAGGTGTTGGGGTGCAGCCCTCTGGGGTCTTGTCAGGGGAGGGGATACTTCAGTTGTCAGAAATACATCAGGTGTGGATTTCCTGCAGTGGTGGAGGTCGACTGGAAGAAGATCTCTGGGGATCCCTTCTAACTCTACAGTTCTCTGATTCTGTGGGGCTGGAGGTGGTTGACAAGACCACAGGGGGATGACTTGGGATGGTCTTGAAATTTTCTAACTAGAAACTTGAGCCAGCTTTGTGCTGGGTTAGGAGTCTAGACACCAGGGTTCAAACCTCTGCTCAGGCATGGAAGCCCCCTGGTAGGTGACCTTAGGCAATTCATCCTGTCTCAGCCCTAAAGGAGGGCCATGGCACCCCCCCCGCCCCCAAATAAACCTTGCCAAGAAAATCATGGGATAGGGGCACCATCAATTGAGGTTGACTTGAAGAGCAGAGCCAGTGTGGTGAGATGGTTTCAGGATTATCATAGAATCACAGAACCATAGAGTTGGAAGAGACCTCAAGGACCATCCAGTCCAGCTACCTTCTGCCATGCAGGAAGGCGCAGTCCAAGCCCTGCCTTTGACAGATGGCCATCCAGCCTCTCTTTAAAACCCTCCAAAGAAGGAGGAGACTCCACCACACTCCATGGAGGCAGCAGCAGATTCCACTGTTGAACTTCTCTTACATCAGGAAGTTCTTCTAGGGTTTAGGTGGAATCTCTTTTTCTTAGTTTGAAGCCATTCCTCTTCAAAATCCTAGTCTCTGGAGCTGCAGAAAGAAGCTTGCTCATCTTCCATATGGCTTCCTTCCAAATATATAAACATAGCTATCATGTCCCTCTTGAACCCTTCTGTTGGGTTAGGAGTCTGAAAGACCAGGGTTGCAATCCCCACTCAGTCATGGAAGCCCCACTCAGCGATTTTAGAGAAGTTCTACACTCTTGAGTCTCATAGGAAGGCCATGGAAAGTTTCCTCTGAAACAGTTTTGCCTTTAAGAGAACACAGTGAAAGTTTTGTCTTGGAGTCACCATAAGTTGGAAATGACCTGGAGGTGCACAACAGCAGCAGCAGCAGCAGCAGCAACCATGGGATGAACCTAAATGCTCTTTCTGCTTTCATGGGTGGGAGGCAGAGACTGTGTCCAAACATTCCAGTGTTTAAGTCTCCATCCATCAGTCCAGGATTTCATAAAGTCATTGAGGAATTGATTCCAGGTCAGAATCATCCGAACAGTGCATTTTACAGAAAGCTCTATTTGGAGAGAAGACTCCGGGAAAGCGCTTTCATTAGTTTTAATTACCCTCTTCAGTCTCCTGCTCATCACCCTTGGAACTGCCTTCCGAACTGCACTGGCTGCTTTTCCCGCTCCTTCTCCCTCTCATTGGAATGGATCATTAAGCTCCGGAGAGATGGTCGGATGGACGGATAAGTGCTATTTCCGTGTGACAAACACACATCACCAAAAGAGAGTTTTAAAAATGTTTGTGTCTCTCATATTTAAGGAGCAGTCAACCTATCCTCAAGGTAGCTCAAGATGGAACAGACAAAAGAGGAAGGAGAGGGCTTGTTTTCTGCTGCTCCAGAGACCAGGACAAGGAGCGATGGATTCAAGCTGCAGGAAAGGAGATTCCACCTGAACCTCAGGAAGAACTTCCTGATGGTCAGGGCTGTCCGGCAGCAGAATCTGCTGCCTCGGAGTGGAGTGGAGTCTCCTTCCTTGGAGGTTTTTAAGGGGAGGCTGGATGGCCATCTGTCAAAGGGAGTGCTTTGAGGGTGTTCCTGCATGGCAGGGGGTTGGACTGGAGGGCCCCTGGGGTCTCTTCCAACTCTACATTTCTATGATTCCATGAAAAACCAGCATTTGTTTTTTTTTTAAAAATATATATATTAAAAGCTAACATTAATAGGACAACAGTAACAACAGTATATACAAGAATGAATTAACTGAATTCTTCAATGCCAGAGCTTGGAACTGTGTTTGTTTTTGATTGTAATAAGCTTAATCTGATTTGTTAATCATTAGTGAGCTCAGAAATTCAAATGTGTTACTGTTGGGGCTAGCCAGTAAAAATATGGTTGGCTAGCCTTAATTGTTATTTTTTTAATTTTTTAAATAAACCAATTTAGGAAGAAACTGATTGTGCCTTCAGCTTGCACTGTTCACACATTCTGATGTTCGTAGGTATTTAGGAGGCAGTTCTTAGGCCCTCATCTAAATGGAAACCCTTTCCAATACTTGAACACAGCTCTCATGTCCCTTCTCTTCACCTTCTCTTCTCCAACCTCTCTAGCAACCTAAGCTGCTCCTTGTCCTGGTTTCCAGGCCACCCACCATTTTGGTCTCCCTCCTCTAGACGTGTTCCACCTTGTCAGCACATCCTTCTTGAACTGTGGTTGCATCCATGGTTGCTGCCACATGGATAACTATGGGTTAGATAACTCTGATAAAAAGAATCATGGACTGATGGGAATCTTCACAATTCGGGACTTATTTGGTGGAAATTTCACATGGCAGTTTTGAACAGAAAACAGCATTTTTTCCACTGGAAAGAACCTTGTCTGTGCAGAAAATAATAATAATTAATTATAAATGATGATGATGATGATGATGATATAAGGAGGAGGAGGAGGAGGAGGAGAGAGGTAGAAGAAGAAGAGGAACAACAACAACAACTGTTATTTTATGCACAGAAAAATACTTCCCTGTCTGCCAAATGCTGTATGTGATTGGAAACATATTCCACAAAATTAATGTGTAAATTCTATTTTTCTGTGCAGAAAAGCCTCTTTACTCTGGAGAAAATGCTGTTTTCTGTGCAACACAACACCATGCAAATTTCACGCATAGAGAGAGTCCCAAATTGCAATTAGTATTCAAAGAATTGTGTAGTTTTCAAAGGCTTTCTCACAGCAGGAAGAATATTTATTGCTTCCTTTGGGAAGAAAATTAGTGAAGAATCACACCTCTAATGCTGCTGATTCAACATCCGACGGATGATTTGGTGGGTCAACTCTGATTGAGTCCAACCAACTGGAAATTGGTCTGAGTGAATCGGAAAGGAGACCCTAACATCCATCCCGCCCTCAGCTTTTGAACATGTACAGAAGGCTTCCTACCTCTGATATATAAAATTATTTTCTTTCTCTGAAAAGCAGACTCCTAGTGCAAAGCTATGCATGGCCAATCGGAAGTAGGTACCACTGGCTAAAATGGACCTTAGTCCGGGGTAAATGGGAAGCTGTCTGAAAGACGAGCCAACCCGAAAGGAGGTTTCCGATCGGCTGCAGAGAACAGCAAAGCTTCTGCCAAGAAAGACACAGGGGTCCATGTAAGTATTAGAGCCAGGGCAGATTGGCACTGCAGAGATGGGTCACCGGGCAATTTTGAATCTCTGTGGTCCTGGAAATGTCAGTCATTGTCAATCATTGGCTAAGCTCTCCGCTAATGAGTCAAAATTCATTAGCATTTTGCTGAAAAATTCTGCCTTCATTGACCCCTTGCTGTTCAAAATTCAGTGAGCTGTCAGTTAGCACATTATTTTAGAGCTGTGTTAAAGACTCCTGGTTTTCCATTCGCACCCAAAACCAGTCCAGCGTTGGGGAATTTGCCAAGGAGATTCATCCAAGGAGAGGCGTATGGTTGCTTCCCTCGCTTCTTCAGGCTCTGAAGTATCTCTCTAAGTACCCACAAGCAGCTCTTAAACTACCCACTGCACCTCAGTGCAAAGGTCCCTTATTATCAAAGAAGGTTAAGAATTCACATGATAGACATGCTTACATATCTGAAAGAATGCCAAGGCTTGGAAACCATGAAGTGCTCTGAGGAGCGGCTTAGGGAGCTGGGTATGTTTAGCCTGGAGACGAGAAGGTGAAGAGGTAGCACGATAGCTGTGTTTAACTATTGGAAGGGATGTCATATGGAGGATGGAAGAAGCTTGTCTTCTGCTGCTCCAGGGACTAGGACACAGAGCAATGGCTTCAGACTTCTGGAAGAGCAATTCCATCTAAATATTAGGAAGATCATCCTGAGAGTAAAAGCAGTTTGGCAGGTTGAATATGCTGTAGAGTCGGGGAGTGTGGTGGAGTCTCCTTCTTTGGAGGTTTTAAAGCAGAGGTTGGATGGCCATCTGGCAAAGGGAGGGCTATGAGTGTCCCTTCCTGTGTGGCAGAATGAGATTGGACTGGATGGCCCTTGGGGTCTCTTCCAACTCTAAGATTTTATGATTCTATGACAAGCAGCAACCGTAGTGGAGTTTTCTGGCCTAGGCCCAGAAAGAGAGCATTCATATGGCTTGGGCCTAAAAGACCATATCTCCTCATGAGAGCCTTCCCAAGTCTTAAGATCCTCCAGGGAGTCTTTCTCTTGGTTCCACCACTGACCTGGACAAATCTGGTGAGGACATGGGAGAGAGGCCCTTCCTGGTGGCTGTTCCCTGGCAGTGGAGCTCCCTCCCATGGGGGGCTTGTTTGGTCCCCTCTCTGCTGTCCTTCCAGCCGTGGGCAAAGACCTGTTCATTTAGACAGGCTTTGGGGTTGTCAGTGGTTTGCAGCAGAGGGCCTTTTAATGGGCTTCTGTAGCATGTCATCTTTCTTGTGTTTTAAATCTGTATTCAACTATTTTATATTGGTGTTTTTAGTGGGATTGGATGCGTAATGGTTTTCGAAACTTCTTTACTGCTTGGTTTTTAGTTGCATTTTGTGTTAATCCGTGGCCCTTTCCACACCCTGCCTTGTCCCATCGTGCTCCAGTGGCGATCCCAGCTGGGTAGGGGGTGCAACGGGAGCCCCCCCTCCACACCCAACTGGCCCCCTGAAGAAGGGAGCACAATGGGCACTTTCCCAGGCTGCACTGGGACAGGAAACACTGCCATCACACCTCCTCCCCTTCTGCAGGACAGGCACGTGTGGGATGGTGGTGCAATCGTGCGTCATTGAAGGGGAAAACCCGTCCATGATTTAATCCATGGTTGCGCCACCTGGAGACAGGAGAGGAGCGGAACTGTGACAGTATCATGCAGAAGCGTCATCGTGGTCCTGCTCCTCTCCCGGTCCCAAGCCAGGATGGGCCAACGTTGTAATTTGCCAGAAGAAAAGCATAGCTAGACTATTATCTGTGGTTTCACTGACCAAAAGTCCTTTCTAGGGCTGCTGCCGGTGGTCAGGTTCCTTGCTCTGCACAGCTGCCCCTCCCCACTTCTCTGGGACGAGAAAGGAGTCTCCCTTCATCCCTGGACACCACCATCCCTGTGCCTCTCTTGGTCAAGGAAGGAGTCTGCCTCTCTCTCTGGCAGAGAGAGGCTCATGGCCACCCCTCTCTGGGCAGAGGAAAGAGGGAGAGTTCCTCTTTGGCCAAGAGGAACATGGTGGGAGGCATGCCTCTCTCCAGCAGAGGACAGAGGGAGACTGCGTCCTGGGCCGAGAGGCATGGGAAGTCCAGCTGCACAGAGGAAATGCACCTCTCCCGGCAGAGGAGGGAGACGGACACTTCTTCCATGGCGGAGAGGTGGCAGAGGAATCCCGGCCGTGTGAAGCCATCTGCCTCTCTTGACCAAGGAAGGAGACAAACACTCCTTTCTTGGCTGAGAGGGGTGGACAGCTCTGAGGAGGCAGGCCTCCCACTGGATTTGGCATCCAGGGAGGGGGCTACTCACTAAGCTCCCCCAAGAAGGCAGGAAGGCCAGGCAGGCAGGAGCAACAGGGCAGTGGAGCTGCCTCCCTCCCCACCGTGCAGGGCCTCGGGGTCAAAATGCAGCATTTGGCATTATCCTCATTTTCCGCCATCCATGTCATGTCTGGGAACATATACCCCACAGATACAGGGGACTACTGTATTAATAATTACTAATCTTGATGGTTAATTCACTAAACAGGTTTAGGCTTTTTTTTTTTTACTGGGATCCAGCAAGGTGTAGTGGTTTGAGCATTGGACTACGACTCTGGAAACCTGTTGGGCCTGAGGCCCTCTGGGTAGGCTCTGTGTTGCACACTCACACATTTCAGGTCAGTCTGCTTTTGCACTAATGAACATATTTGGGCGGTTAGCTCATGCTGTTGCGTTGCTAGATCAGGCTGCCCTGTATGCTGCAGTCCTGTGAGAATAGCCAAGGAATGTAAATAATGGGTGCTTCACTCCCCGCACCATCCTGTATGGTGAGGGGAGAGCAAAGCCTGATTAGAGACTGTCCGCTGCCATTTCGGGCAGGTAATGAGATTTGGCCACAAGCTTATCATGCACCTGGTCGATGGGTGCCTCAGTAATTGGCATCCGAGGTGGGATAGCCGCCCTCCTGCCCGTTTCGGCACGGTGGGTTGATGGATTGGCAGCCTGTTTTGCCACTCACCTACGAAAAGCCTATATAATCTGTTGGAGCAAAGAGAACCCTGCTCCGTTGCCTGCCTTGCTTCTCCGATGGAGTCAGAGTGTATGTATGCTTGTGTGCCTTTTGTTTTTCTTTTTGCTTCTTTGCTTAACAAACTGCATTCTCAAAGGCCAGAACTGGCTTGGTTCTAGCCTCCCAGCATCTCGCACTTCGAACCTTGCACGACCACCCAATCCAGGGAGGGTTGTGTGTGCTACAAAACCAGTGCTTGAATTCCTGTTCAGCCATGGAGACCTGCTGGGTGACCTTAGGCAAGTCACACTCTCTCATCCTCAGAGGCAGGCAATGGCAACCCCACTGTGAAGAAAGTGATAGGTTCCCCTTAGGGCTGCCATAAGTTGGAAACAATTTGAAGGCATACAACGGCAACATGGTCTCCTTTTAAAGTGTGCATGAAAAGCTACATTTCCTGAAATGAAATGACTTTAAAGCTGCTGGTTTCATTGGGTCACAGTTATTCAAGGGGTGGGGGACTGGCACCCCCAAATCTGTTTTAGTGTCTGAACTGGGACAGGCCTGGGTTTCGTCTCCTCCTGAGCAAGAGAAGTCCAGCTGGGAAGAGAGGATGGCTGAATGCCCATCGTCCTTTGTATCTGGTCCCCTTGGCTCTTGGAAGGAGAGGAAACGAGGGCATGGGGTCATTCTGGGCCCCCCCTGGCACTCTGGTGCTATTTGTCTACGGTTAAACATTCACCCATATTATTTCCTGGCAGTTGCCATCAATCAGACACCCAAGGATCAATTTCTAATTGGTCTTTGGAGTAAATGCGGCTTTTAATTGTACAATGTATTATATCGTATGGGTAATTACTTGCCCTTTTGTGGGCGCGATATCAATTTTACTTTTGCACCTTGTCAGAGGCCAAGGAAGGCATTAAGTCACACGTATTTCAGACTTGAACGATCCTGCAGTGTGAGCCTCCCTGGCTGAGGCAGGTGCCATTGGGCAGCAAGAAGCGATGCTGGCACTAGAGCCAGCTGGCACCATGGGGCACAATCCACCAAGAGGTTGGCTGGGGTCCTGTTAGTGCGAGTTCCCTTGTGCATATGGTTGTACTTTTGGGGCCGCCGTGCAATGGAAGCATTCAGTTCCTGGTTGCATAAGCAGAGTTCTACAAGTGCAGCCATTTCACAGGGACCTCCATCCTGTTGCTCGTCCTGACCAGAGTAGAGCCATTGAATCACTTGGATTTCCCACTCTATTGACTCATCATCCAGTAACTGATTGAATGGGTCTACTTCAGGTGGGGCTAACCCACAGGATCCCAGCCATGGAGTTGCTCATTCCTATCTACCAGTGGCTTCAATGCTCCCCTTAATTCTCTGGGGTTGCAGAAACAGCCCCCATGCATTATTTCCCATGGCACAATGGCGCAATAAACTGGCACGCTGGCAGACACAATATCAATTGTATAGTGTTGGTGTTCAGAAGATGAGTAAGAGTTAGGATATGAATATAGATACACATGTTTGCATATGTATGGAAAGGGTTGTAATGTACAGTCAGCCCTCCACATTTGCAGGTTTAATTTCCTCAAATTTGATTATTTGTGAGTTCCCCTCCCCACCTCAGACACTTTCTTCCTGGGGGAGCCTTCCAGGTAGATCTGATCAGGCCATGCAGCCCTTTAAAAACCCACCTCTAGTCTTCCTCTTCTACCACCAGCCACTGCCTGACCAGCTAAGGATGCACCACAAACCCGCCTGTGATGCCCCCACTACACCCAAGGGAGGAGATGGGCAAGAGAGGGGAAGTCTAGGGCCACCGTGCCAACCCACCACTTTTCCGTCTCCTTTCCCTGACCTGGGCCCTTTCCACACCTTACTGTTTTCCAGTGCTGGGGTGCGGGGATCGCGCAAGCAGCCTCTGGTAAGAGGTTCTCGCATCTGGGGTCCTTCAGCTCTGCACGAGCTGCCTGCTCATGCAAGAGCCCTGCCTCTTCCTTCCGCAGTGCAGCCTGGGACTATCCCAGGCTGCAGTGTGGCAGGAAGAGCAACCGGCATGGCTCCGGAGGCTCCGCACACCAGGTAGGTATGCGTGGTGCCCGGGAGCAATGCGCCATCATGCATCATTTTTGACTTCTAGACAAAAATGAAAAGGTGCATGATTGGCACCTGCGGGCCCCTGGAGCGTCGCGCGATTGTGAGTGCGTCGTGCAGATCGCTCCTCACAATCGTGTGACGCTCCAGACCCTCTTTCTCATGTAAAATGCTACGCGAAAAGGGCCCCAGTTTGGATCCTGGGTGCCCATTCTCTCCACCATGCCTTGGACCCCTTCACGCAGATGCACACACACACACACATTTTGATATTTGTGGTTTTCCCCCTTTTGCGAGGGTCCTGTGCCCCTAACCCTAGTGAATGTGGAGAGCCAACTGTAACACTGTATAGTAATTCACTATTATTCAGGTTATCACTACAGGCTTCCCCTACTTATCTGTCAAGTTAGGGACCAGAGCATTGCCAGAAAACTGAACTGGTTGAATAGCAGAACCCGTGGACTGGACTGTGGGGAGCACGAAGGACTTACGGAGGCTCACTTGGGACCACCCACACATGGTCTGCTTGGAAAGTCTCTCAGCTGGGTCAGTGCCTTTCCGCCCCTCTCAACTCACTTTTTTTCAAGCCGTGCATGCACATGCAAGTAGTTCCAGGCCATCCTCCATAGGCAAGAAGAACCGATGAAAGAGCAGAACCCCTGTTGAATTAATAGAACTTGTCCTTAATTTGGAAGCATCAAAAGAGGAAGTTGTCAGATAACAGGGCATCAAAAGGTGTGGGGGGGGGCATCCTGTACACGGTCCACACTATAATGAGCAGTACAGGAGAAGGTCCATAGGACATAAATCATTTGTTGAAGGACAAAAGATAGCCCAAGGTCTCATCTGATTCTGCATTCAAACAGAAACCAGATGTATTTTGATTAGCAGCCTTCATCAGTGGACAATATAAACCTTATGTGTACTCTGAATATTGAATATTATTATGATTATGCAGGGTTGGGTTTTTTTTTTTTTTAGCAACTCTTCAGCTTTTTACCTGGAGAAAATATTGGGAAAAAAATGAATTATTAATTAATTAATAATTAATAATTAACACAAACAGATAATATACACATATATTTTATATGCATGTCCTAACTCTTTATGTTTACCTTTCATTATTCCAGTGAGTCAGGTCTTAGCCTTTCCTTTTGATTCAGCAGGTGGAATCTCCAACCCAACCATACCATGAAACTATCTGAGTGTACGTTCACACTGTGCAAACACAATGCAAGATCTTCCTTGGGCGCCATTGTAGGTAACATTCATTAGCAGGACAGAGAGAAGTTGCCCTTTGGAGGTTGTCAGAGCTTTGAAGAGTTAGCTCTTTTGGCTACACCTCCTGTGATGGCTGTGGAAATCTGGGAATTGTAGTCCTAAAAGTGACTTTCCAAGCTCTGTATATTCTTCCCTGTGAACACAGCTCTACTGCTTCTCTGAACTGGCCATTGAGAGGGCCAAGGCAGAATGTTAATTCTTAATTGTTCTTGCTTCCCCTTCATAGATTTTTTCATATGGAGAGTGACATTGTAGGGAAATTTAATCCTCATTCATGTTCATAGAATCATAGAAATGTAGAGTTGGAAGAGACCCCAGGGGCCATCCAGTCCAACCCCCTGCCATGCAGGAACACCCCCAAAGCACTCCCGACAGATGGCTATCCAGCCTCTGCTTAAAGACCTCCAAGGAAGGAGACTCCACTACACTCCATTGAGGCAGCAGATTCCACTGCCGGACAGCCCTGACTGTCAGGAAGTTCTTCCTGAGGTTCCGGTGGAATCTCCTTTCCTGCAGCTTGAATCCATTGCTCCTTGTCCTGGTCTCTGGAGCAGCAGAAAACAAGCCCTCTCCCTCCTCTACATGGCATCCCTTCAGATATTTAAACATGGCTATCATGTCCCCTCTCAACCTTCTCTTCTGCAGACTAAACATACCCAGCTCTCTAAGTCTGTCCTCATAGGGCTTCATGGCTTCCAGGCCTCTCACCATTTTGGTCGCCCTCCTCTGGACTTGCTCCAGCTTGACCAGGTCCTTCTTGAATTGGGGTGTCCAGAACTGGACGCAGTATTCAAGATGAGGCCTAACCAAAGCAGAATAGAGCGGTACCAGTACCTCCCTCGATCTAGACACCATACTCCTATTGATGCAGCCAAGAATTGCATTGGCTTTCTTGGCTGCCGCAGCACACTGCTGACTCCTGTTCAGCTTGTGGTCTATGAAGACTCCTAGATCCCTTTCACACGTACTGCTATCCAGCCACGTGTCCCCCATCCTACATTTCTGTATTCCATTCTTTCTACCTAAGTGTAGGACCTTACACTTCTCTCTGTTGAATTTCATTTTGTTCGCCTTGGCCCAGCTCTCCAATCTGTCCAGGTCATTTTGAATTTTGATCCTTTTTGAATTTTGAACCTGCACACCCAATGATGTGCTGTTGGTTTTAACTTTGGCTCGAATCTTAATGTTGTTTTATGCATGCATCATTTCCCCACACGTGGTTGGATTTTTCTATCCAATGCAGAACATCCACATTCAGTTCAAGATTGAGAAAGCTGAAGTGTTTCATGGAGTGCGCATGGAGGTACACCTCACATTGCACACAATACACATGTGCCCTGTTCGTGGGTACACAATGCACTTGGCACATGGAGGCACATGTGTATTATGTGTGAATGCTCACCGTTCATGATGTCCATTACATATCTGGTTGTTCATTCAGTAGCACACGTGGTGTCTTAAATCACAGATTCATAGAATCAGAGAGAGTTGTGGAAGACACCCCGAGGGTCTTCCAACCCGACCCCCTTCTGCAATGCAGGAAACCGTCATCAAAGCATTCCTGACAGACGGCCATCCAGCCTTTGCTTAAAAACCTCCAGAGAAGGAGACTTCATCACACTCCATTGAGGCAGCAGCTTATTTCACTGCCAAACAGCTCTGACCATCAGGAAGTTCTTCTTAGTGCTTAAGTGGAATCTGTCTTCCTTTAGTTTGAATCCCCTGCTTGGTGTCCTGGTCTCTGGAGCAGCAGGAAGCAAGCTTGCCCCATTTCCCGTACGATTTCCCTTCAAGTAGCTAAACATGGCTGTCACGTCACCTCTTTACCTCTTAACTGTAGCAGCTGTACAGTGCTGTCATTCAACACAAGAGTTGCATGTCACAATTAATGTGTAAGCCCACTTGCAGACAACCCTGCTATATGAGCCCAGGATCTCCACCGTCTTTATCATCCCTCATTCGTTTAGGCACCCCTGCAATTTCTTTCGGAGCGAGTGGTTGTCAGTCCTTTGCAAATGCTAAAAAATAAATATGCTCAGAACATGATAAAATGTTCCAACGGTTGCTTGCAGTCTCTGGAGGATTCAGTTAGTTGCCGTAGGGAAATTCATGGGACTTAAATATTGCTGGTTTCTTATAAGTGACAACATGTAGAGGTCCGTGTATTTGTAACCATGGAGGTAACGTGGGTTTTCTGAGCTGCCCACCCTAATCTCCAGCTGCCTTCTAGCTGTAACAAATACTAGTTTGCAAAAGACGGAGCTGGTTTTTGTCTTTTTGGTGTGTGCTTTGGCTTGCCACCCTCTTCTTTTTGCACCTTCCTTTCAATCAGGGCTTTTAGACACATATGTCTGTGTGGAAACCCCATGAGAATCAAGTTTATTTTTATTTTATTTGGTTTAGCAGGCTGCTTACTGGTTTGTTTTAGCTCAGAGAGGTAAAGAGCTATCAATTTTTAAAGCCCTGGAAGGAATCTGTAATAACCATGCACTTAAAAATCTCCTGTTCAGCCTTAAAGCTGGCAGAATGGAACATCTTAAAAAGCTTCTGTTTGTCATCAACAATTTTTATTTTAAAAGGAAGATGTTCTGAAATCAGGCCCGTGAAGCTTCTGGAAAGGAGGTTGCAATTATTGGTTGCTGTAATTTTTGGTGTTTCTTTAAAATGCCAAATGCATTTCTGTTCTCCAGCAGTTCTCCAGTACTAGCTGCAAGGTTTGATTCATACAGTTGGGTGTGTTTCTTTTTAGTTCTGAGATGTATTGGATAATCAACAACAAATTCTCCTCCCCCCACTCCTGAAATTCTTGTAGAGCATCCTTATGCCAGTGAAATGGCACTTCTGCAGCATATCATTACAACTGTGCCATGTGGAGACCATGAAGCCCTCGGAGGAGCAGCTTAGGGAGTTCCAGGGTCTGCCTTGCCTGCAGAAGAGAAAGCTAAGAGGGGACATGATAGCCATGTTTAGACACTTGAAGGGATGCCATATGGAGGATGGAGCAAGCCTGTTTTCTGCTGGTCCAGAGACTAGGACACTGTGGAACAATGGCTTCAAACTTCAGGAAAAGAGATTCCACCTAAACATTAGGAAGAACTTCTTGAAGATAAGAGCAGTTCAACAGTGTGATTCGCTGCTTGAGAGGGTGCTGGAGTCTCCTTCTTTGGAGTTCTTTTAAACAGGGGCTGGATGCCCCCCTGTCAAAGGTAGTGCTTGGATGTCGTCTTCTTGCAGCGCAGAAGGGGGTTGAGCTGGATGGCCCTTGGGGTCTCTTCCAACTTTGTCATTCTATGATTCCATATTTAAAACAGTGCATCTCGTGCTACCTCATGTGGGGAACCAGCAGTTTTTTTGTGATGAACCAAGACTGGTACCATGTTTGGAAATCTCCTGGAAGGTCACCGTGAACCAGCAGCCAGTGGCTTGGGCACACAGACAACCTTCTTGACAGGAACTTATCTAAAATATCTCTGAAGTTGCCGTTCACTTTGCACTGGGAAGAGGAAGGGAACTACTTTTGAAGCTGGTCCTCCGTTCCTGAATGAGAAGCTCCAAAGGAAAGCACAAGAGTCCCCCAAAAGTGCAAGCTGAAAAATGGGTTAACTAACTTCTTAAAAACCCAAAAGAGAGTGATAAATTGCGTGTATGAGAGAGAGAGAGAGAGAGATTGACTCTCGACTTCCCAACTCCTTTACTATCCCGCCCAATTTGCTGTGGTTATTAAAAATAACAAATGTGGTGGAAGAACAAGAAATGAACAGGGGTTTTTCTTTCCTTGGTTTCCTCTTGGCCGATTGGCCAGGTGGGACTGGCCTTGGAAAGTCCGGGCAATGGCTGCCGATGAAGAAACGGCTCCTTGACTTTGCAACTGTGGAATCAGCAAGAAGGCAGCAGCAGCAGCAGCCAAACAAGGAGAAGAAACGGAATTGATTTAACCTGGCCTTTACCTTGCGGTGAATAAATGAAAAGGCAAAATGTGTCCCTGGGTGTTTCCTACCCTTAGCAACTCAATAACCTGCCTCTGCCGAGCCTCAAGCAGATGAGAATAAAGACTCCCTTGTGCAGGGCACTGTTAAAGGTCGTTTGGATGTGTAAAAAATTCAGAGGACCGGCCCGCCTCTCTTCCAGCGCAGAGCATGTTGAACAATGCTATCTGGTAATTGCAGCCAGCAAGATCAAAGTCTTGGTGGCCCTTTGAATTCCACGACGGGAGAGAGGGATGGAGGGATGGAGGAGCGGGGAGAGAGGGAGTGAAAAGGAGTCTTATATTGTCAAAGGCAGCAAGTGCAAGGAGAGGCAGGCTGCAGTAAGGAGAAGCATTTTCAGGTGAGTCAAGCCAGGCCAGGTCATACCCAGGTAATGAAGGGAGTTCACCAGGGCTGAAGGGAGGTGAAGGAGGGAGGTCTCAGCCATTCCAGAATCCATCGGGAGAAGCCAAGAGTTGCAATAAGGACAGGGGAAAGAGAAGGTGGTGTAAAACTAACGCCAGTTCAGAGGTCAAGAATCCAAACAGGTCTATGAGCAGGAAGCACACAAAAGCTAGGAAGAGTGAGCAAATTTATCTAAGATCTCCATGAAAGGTGATGGATTCTCATTGTCTGGAGGCCTTTCAGTTGTGGTTGGATGGCATCTTTTGGCAGCAGTGCTTTAGTTGTGGGTTCCTGCACAACAGTGGATTGGGCTGGAAGGCCCCTTGGGGTTCCTTCCAGCTCTGTGATTCTCTGACACCATGGAGAAGGTTGAGTGAGCTTGGGGGCTTCTTTGCTGCTTCAGAAGTCAGGCCTGAACTTGGGGGGTTCAAATTACAAGAAAAGGAGTTATGCTTAAATGTGAAGAGGAACTTCCTTATTATAAGAGCTGTTTGAGTGTGGAAGAGACGGCCTCAGACCCTTGATTCTCCATCTCTGGAGGCATCTTTATCAGACCTTGGATGGTCCTCTCTCTGGAGTGCTTTAATTATGTAGTTCTGCAAGACAGGTGGTTGGACCAAAGGACTTTGCAGTCCCTTCCTAGGATTCTGTGTTTTGTGTGTTACTGGTTGTGGTTGTGTTGTGTGCCTTCAAGTTGTTTCCAACTTACAGCAACCCTAAGGCATCCCTATCACGAAGTAGCCTAGAGCATAGTCTGTGGCCTCTGGTTTCTTTCATCTGTTTAGTCGCCCTGTGGCTTATTAGCCTTTCCTTTGAAGCCGTGCAGACAAAGCAGATGCCATTGCATTCTGGTTGGAATCAAATGTGCATGCACACGCGTGTATGTATATGCCTTCCAAGTCAGCTTATGGTGACCCCATGAATTTCACAGGGTTTTCTTAACCAAGGCATACCAAGTGTTCCCTCTCTGGCCTGGTCAGGTCCAGGCTCAGGTAACATTGGCAGAGATTGCATTAACTCACTGATCGTCAACAGTGAGCGACTTTGGGGAAGCTGCAAAGCACCCTGTGTTATTATATAACAGCGTGCCAGCTTGCCCTGCTGTTCCTCATAGTTGCAAATACTTTCTGGGCAGTGGTGTTTTCAACACACAAACATTCAAATATTGGGACCAGGACATTTTGCATTTTTTTCATCTGTACAAACCCTGTGGGCCTTCCCCCCCACACACTGTTATTGTGCTGTTATTCTACTTTCAACCTCCTGTGGAATTCTGGACTTTGCAGTTTACTGAAGCCAAAGAGCTCCCTGGCTGAGAATTCCAAATGCTCCTCCCTAAACTGCAACCCCCAGGATTCCATATAGAATGTTGAAAGTGGGATAATAGCACCATGCCCTGTGTGTGCATAGAATACTAGAGATGGAAGGCACCCCGAGACTGCCTTGTCCCTGCCATACAGGAATCTACTGTTAAAATACCCCTGAGTGGTGATACCCTAATCTCTCCTTTAAAAGCCATTTGTTATTT
The DNA here is from genome assembly GCA_948474755.1 of Ctenosaura bakeri. Lineage (NCBI taxonomy): Eukaryota > Metazoa > Chordata > Lepidosauria > Squamata > Iguanidae > Ctenosaura > Ctenosaura bakeri. The sequence goes on along the minus strand of CAOLHI010002426.1, from coordinate 906 downwards.
GATGTGTCACTGGACGCATCCACACCATACAAATGTTACACTTTGATTCCACTTTGATTGCCATGTTTCCATCATATTTTAACTTGGAATTTGAAGTGTGGTGAGGGACACGGAAGTTTCTATTGCACTTCGAATAGCATGAAAGCTCTTTAGGAAAATATTCTAAGGACCTTCTAAGGATCTTCAGCCTTCCATCCTTCTGTAGGTCGGTAAAATGAGTACCCAGCTTGTTGGAGGCAATTAGCTTACCATGTTGTAAACCGCTTAGGGAGTGCTTAGCACTGATAAGCAGTATAGAAATGTAACTGCTATTGCTATTGCTCACCAAACTACAAATTCCAGGAATCCAAAGGGGGAAGCCATGGCATTTAAAGTGGTACAAAAGTGGTATGATTATCTAATGTGGATACACCCACAGTTTGTCCCCTCTCCCCAAAAAAATGCAAGAAGGACTGCGAGGAATTATACAGCCCTTGTATATTCTGCCTACCAAATCATGGAGTTCCTGCTAAGGAGAAGACACGCAGGAACAAAGAGCTTCTGAAGCGTTGCTCAGCTTCTCTTCTCAGGAGCAAAAGATGTTTTGTTTTGGAAATAACAAATTCTTAGAGTCCTCTGCTGCTGGAATGAGCAGACTCTGTGCCGGTCTAATGCAGTCAGACAACTGCGACAGCCCAGGCTGTGTCTATCTATCCAGAAAAGCCATGATCCCCCAGCTAGTGATGAATTCCAGAGGGGTTTCTTGCAAGCAAAACAAGGAGCCTGGTGGTACCCTAAAGAGTCCCAGATTTATTGTTGCATAAGCTCTCGTGGAGTACAGCCAGAACAATCTTTGCAGAGAAATGTCACTGCCTATACTTCTCTCATTTCATGGTCCTTTGCTCTCACCACCTCCCATTCCTCTCT